>JADRCD010238506.1:0-38416 GCA_019843815.1 Montemys delectorum
GTCTGGGCTCCAGGACCTGGTGGAGCAGACAGCTCAGAAGCTGAGGCTCAGAACTCTTCTAGCAACATGAAGAGGGTCAGGGGTTCCAGAGAGAGAAAGGCAATTCAGAGGCTCAGGGGGAGTCAGCTCTGATACAGAAAGGAGGTGATGTTAAACACACAAACCGGAGGCTTGAGAATTGAGGTTTGGAGTTTCTCTGTGGGAAATCCAGTTTTCTAAAGCCACTGTGGCAGTTGCTCTGGCGGAACCCCTCCCACTATTCACAGGAGACCTAATTCTTTTTGCTTGTTTTCTTTAAGTCCCTTTTATTTCATTTTCTACCTGCAGTCAAAGCCCTTGTCACAGGCAAAGCCCAGATACCCCTCTTTGGACACCACCATACCACGCCACATCACACTACACCACACCACACCGATGCACCTGGTCACGTGACCAGCCTTGCTTAGAGCACTCAACTCAGCCACTAGAACTGGTGGTTAAAGTTAAGCATGCCCCAGAAACACAAAGAGGTTCCTGACCTCACACCCACCTTGCATTACCCCCAAGTAGCCCCTGCTTACCCTCTTTGGACTTCTGCCCTTCACAGCCCCTCCAGGAGACTAATGCTTACTCTCCCAGCAGCCCAGGGAAGCCTTAGGGTCACTCACGAAAGCAAATATTCATCCAAGCAGTCTCTCCTCAAAGAATCTGGCATGATGTACAGGTGGGTACATGTTTTCCCTAAAAGCCATAGCGACATCCACCATGGCTCCCACAAATGACAGTGGTTGGGCGGGGAGCCTTTGACATGGTTGCTTCTGAAGCTTCTGTGGGCCACATCTGATCCACATTGAAGAAGGCCCTGCTGCTGACTAGATTCCTCCTAGTGGCCAGCAGGAACAGAGAGCAACAGCAGGTGACAAGGCTCTTCTTGTCTAGCTCATCCTACTCCTCCCACCTGCTGACATATGCTGGCCTCTCTTAGAACCAAACTCCAATATCCTGAAAAGACAAAAAGAGGGATTCAAATGGAGGGCCTGGACCCAAGCTGGCCATTTTTAACCTCAAATAAACAACCCACTTCATTTTCTTCTACAGTAAGAGTCTGTAATCTCAGCTGTTTTCCCTGATGGGAAGGATGTCTGATTTAAGCTTGCCAAAGATACAGTCTATCTAAAACTGTGTGGCTTTTAGCAAATTGTATGTCACAGGCAAAGTCTGAAAATGATGACCTGATTCCCTGCAAATCATGTTTGAGAAACGTAAGGGGGGGGGGAGGTTCGACAAATGGTGTGCCTCTTGTGAGATTAAACAACTTCTGTTTTTTTAAAAAAGGGAGGAATGCCTGCCAGAGTGGGATGTAGCTAGATGACAGTCCTTCACAAAGTCTGCCATGGCCTCCAGGTGTGTTCAAAGCTAGCCCTGGAGAGACAATGCTTCAGGACCATTCCAGGCACCTCTCTGGGATGTAGAACAGGAACAGTTAGCCCTCTTGGGAACATAAGAGGAAGACCCTGCAGCAAGGGAAATACACAGTGTCAGCACTTTTGTCTGATTGCACTGGCTGTTAACGGTCAGGCTGGTGACGTGGCTCAGTGAGTTACAGGTGCCTACCCCTAGGCCAGAGACCCACATGGTGGAAGGGGAGCAGTGACCTCTTCAAGTTGTTCTCTGACCTGGCTGTGTGCACCACGGTTTGTGTCCTGCACCTCACCTGCAAATAAATACATAAGTGCCAAAACAAAACAAAGAACAAACAGTTAAAGCAGATTTTATGCCAGTCTGCAAACAGTGCCGTTGAACAAGAAGCAGCAGAACTTAAATCCTTTGTCCCTTTCCTGCCAATTTTTTCATACAGTGAAAATGAAGAGCTGGCTTGCAAACAGCACACTCGGTGAGGCAGCCCTTGGGGTTTGCCCAGTACCTGGAAATGCACATTCATTTAAGACATCGTACTCCCTAGAGTAGGTTCACATTCTCTTCTCATAGACAGTGCAGCCTAGTCGCTCAACCTCTGGCCTCTTATTCTGAACCGATAAAAGTATAAATTAAATTACTTTCTTTACCTGTAGTACAAGAATTAGCCCTGACTGCTATGGAAGACAGCTGTACAATGCTTATTAATTATAGAGTTGAGTATCTACAGATATGGCTCTGAATGTGGACAGGCTGCTACCAGCTTTGGGCCTTAGTTTCCTGATTTGTATCAGAGGCTGGAGAAAAGTAATTGATGCTTGGGGTGGCCATGGGAGCTGGGTTTGTGATTATCGTGCACTGTGCACACTGGGAGGCAGAGAGAGGTAGCTAGGTGTTCACCCACTCACACTAGCCTTTACAGTGTAGCAGTGATTCATGAGTTTACTGAACCCCACTATACACACACACACACACACACACACACACACACACACACACAGGGCGGGAGGAGGGAGAGGGAAAGCTGTGGGTGAAGAATCCTAAAATTAAGTATCAAATTCCACTTGAATATTTCGTAAGAGCTGTAATCAGAGAGAAGTGCCTGACACTGTTATACGCGTCTCGAAACACAGGGTTTTCCCCTCTTGTGTTCTCAAGACACTGAGACTAACACCGAAGAGCAAGGAGCAGGTCATCCAGAGCTTGGGGCTAAGGTCCCCGGCTGAGGGGAGCTATGAAGAGCCATGATGAGCGAGTGATGGGATGGATGGTGGCGGAGTGCACACATTGGCTCCTACAGCTCCAGACCAGGTAGATGGAGAAGGAAGTCTCCCAAGCAGCCTAGGATGTGGGCAGCGGTAATGGTGACCATCTGTTGGGACAAGGGAGGACTCATGAAGCTACTGCAAGCTGCAGGGGGCTCACCCTGAGTTCAGACAATTTATGTTGAGCTGAGATTATCAGCAGGGCCAGGATGCTGGCGCGAGGACAGACCTGGGGTGGGGACAGTGACCGTGATGGTAAGAAACAGCTAGGTTTTAGACACAGGAAGGAAGGGCAGGTAGCAGGTGTCAGAGGGAGGGCAGAAATCTTAGGTTATGCTTTGGGAGAGATTTGGTTAAGATAATGTATTTATTTACCATATAACTGGTACAGGAAGGAAAATTCTTTGATAATTCTAAGAGATTTTCAGGTCCTTGCATGCCAGCTTCTTTAACTTCAACAAAAACATGAGCGCCATAGTCAGCGGTTTAAATAGAATGGCCTGAATCACCTTAGATTTCAGTTACATGTAACAAATTCCAGTGAACTGATACAATTCCCCCACTTGATTGCAGCCATTGCTGTCTCAAGGTTAAGAGCTTTTGGACAACAACCCAAATGAGTTAAAACAGAAACTCACAGCCGACTTGCCAGCAAACTGCTCAGTTGCGTGCAGGAAGTGAGGGTGAATCTAACAGTAGGCACCTGGCTACCGCTCTCATCGGGCCTCGGGCTGGACAGGCGCCAGCCTTCTAGCTTATTCTTAAGACAGATGTCAAAGCCTAGCTCCGTGCTTCCAGTTCTCAATTCCTTACATCAAAGGTCGAAAATAGCCATTCCCACAATATGCAGGCTATTTCAAAGTGATGCTTCTGGCTTTAGAAGAGAGTTCAGTGCAAGTTGAGTTAAATATTGAAGGGTTTGTTTTTTCTTCTCTATGAGTGCATGGGTGGTGACTATATGTACGTGTGTGTGTGTGTGTGTGTGTGTGTGTGTGTATACATGCATATAGAGACCATGGGGAAGTACACATTCCATGACACCTATTTGGAAGTCTGGATCAATTCTCTGCAGGAGTCAATTTTCTCCTTCCACCCTGTAGATCCCAGGAGTCAAACTCTTGGGTCATCAGGCTTGGCAGCAAGCCCCTTTACCTGCAGAGCCTCTCATGGGCCCCATTTATTTAAATATATGTTTATCCATTCAGATACTTGCTTCCAAGGTGGAGAAGTGCTACTGCTCCAATGCCACATTCCAGTCAGCATTCCAGACTTGTGGGTACCAATCCCTCCCTCTGTTGGGTACCTAATAAACATGCTGAGGTTCCCCTTGCAGTGGTAGCGTTAGGAGCCCCTCCTGATCCCAGCTGTCTACCCTAGATTGTGCTGGGGGAGGCAGCTTCATCCTTGGTGAGTGTCTGGCTCCTGTGGCTGTGTCTACCCTAGACTGTACTGGGGGAGGCGACTTCATCCTTGCTGTTCTGCTTTCCCACACTTGTCCTGGATTTTTTTTCTTAACTAATATTACTTGGGCCATAATCCAGCTGTGTGGGTAGACCTTGGTAGAGTCCCGTTCATCACGCCCAGCACGTAGATAAGATTAGAAGGAACTTCCTGAATAGCCCAGGCATCCCTCGGAGCTCCCAGCAGTCCGGGGGGCTTTACCCACTGGAGTTAGCATCTTCTCCCACGGCAAGGCAGGCTGTTGTTTCTGATACCTGAAGCTTCGGTATATATTTTTCTGAATTACAAAGCAGCACTTATATGCTGCCTCTATTTGTGTAAGTTTTAACTCTGTACGTAGGCATCAATGTATGCAAACGTGTATATGGATTTATGTACATTTGTCTATATCTTTCATCACTCAAAATCTACTCCATACACATGGTCCTTAGATTGTTGGGCTTTTCCTTACTCAGCACTTAAGGAGCTCTCCCTACTGTGTGTGTAATGCACCCCCATCCCTCCCGTTCAGAAGTGCTGAGGGAGGTGCCGATAACTTAACTGACAGGCCCTCGGAGAAGCCCCAGCTCTTGGGCCAGGCCTCATTGCTTTTTGAGTTCTTTCTTGCGCTGTCCTTTGGGGTGTATTCCTCATCCACCTGAGTGTGATCATGTGCTGGTCACCAGCACAGCCTTGCCTCTTCTCATTTGATTTGAGTTCACTCAGGATCTAGATACCAAACCTCCCAGACAAATGAATAAAGAAAGCTAAGTATGTTCCCAGAGACCAGGAGGCCCATGTGGCAGATGGACTTTCATTGTGAGCTCTGTGCTCATGGCTTGGCTGAGCAGAGAGGTTTCCTGGGCCTAGTTGTGCTGTGGATGCATGAGAATACCTGTCCACTTCCTAGGTGCTTCTGACCAGGTAGGCAGTTACTGCCCTTCCCCCTGGAGAAGCTGTGACTGTTCCTGTCAGCCTGTGAGAAGCTTCAGGGTTTCCTGAGTTCAGCATGATACAGACATTTCATAAGGTCTTCTTTCCAGTCAGTTTTCTTTTCTAATTTTAAATGTGTATGTGTGTGTGTGTATGTGTGTGTGTGGTCTGCGTTTGGATATGCCCACATTTGTGCTGACCCCTACAGAAGCCAGCAGAGGGCATCAGATGCGCTGGAGCTAGAGTACTGATGTTTGGTGCTGGGAAATGACCTTTAGGCCTCCTCCAGTGGTTAAGGAAGCACTCCACTGAGCCATCTTACTAGCCCTTCAGGCTAGAGTTTTAATAAATCTGAATTTAAAGTAGAGGTTCTGACTTAGGGTTTAGGGATATATAGCTCAGTGGTAGGGCAATTGTATAACATGTGCAAGGTCCTGGGTTTATTAGCTACTTCCTCAAGGAGTAAAGGTTCCAACTTAAATTTACTCAAGCAAAGAGTTTAGCTATGAAGATGAGATTTCCAGAATATCATTGTATTAAGGTACAGAAATAAAAGGGTAGTCTGAAAGTCTTTTTCTCCATTTCTCTCTTCTTTTATTAAAATTGTATGTGTGTGTGTGTATGTATGTATGTATATATAGGAATCCACAGTGCACGTGTGTGTATGTGTGTGTGTATGTGTGTGTGTGTATGTATGTATGTATGTACAGGAATCCACAGTGCACATATGGAGATCAGAAGACTTAAGAGCTCATTCTTTTCTTCCACCATTTGGGTTGCAGTGATTGAACTCCGGTCTTTAGGTTTGATGGCAAGCACCTTTACCTGATGCGCCGGCCCTACTTCCCCCAAGTACTGAGTCTCCATCTGGCTTTTCTCCAGCCACATTATTAACAAGCCACAGCTACCAGTGATGGGACCCAGATGCCAAACTCAGTAACATTGTAATCCTGGACCAACTAGAATGCTGCTTGGCTTTTGAGAGGCTCCTAGAAGGATAACAAATGAGGCAGTGTAAAAGCTGAGTGTCCGTAAGGGTATTTGAACAAGCACACACACACACACACTCACACACACACACACACACACACGCCCACACTGCCCATTGCTACCATAGCTTCCTCCATTCTAGAAACACTGCTTGCCCTTGGAGGTTGAGTTGTGTCTACTCCTCGGGAAGAGCAAGGGTGAGCTCTTAGGACCCGCCTTCACATATATCCTACCACAGAGTCTCTCCACAGTTGTCCTGGCAGAGCACTGACCACATTTTCTGTGGCCTCTGGATTCCCTTTCATGACCAACTGAAATGCTTTACCCAAATGAAATAGAACATGTGCCCAGCTGGCTTGCACGGCACATTCCCCAAGATCCAGTGCTTTACAGAGTTGGAGTTATAGCTACATTGTAGGGATCTCTCGGTTACTGTCTCCCTGATGGAAATAATCCAGTTGAGAGGCACAGCCTGTTCAAGCAGAAATTTATTTAGCTAAGCCCAGACTGTTCCAAAGGAGGGCAGAAGCATGAGGGCTGGGGGGTGAGGTTCTTCACTGTAGATGTTAGCAAATTTTTATGAACATTTACAAGGTGAGTGGCATGTTCATGGGGTAGGCCATCCACTCCCTTAACCACCTCTCCTCTAGGATGTCTCTTCCCTTGTTCCTCTGAAGGCCACAAAGTCAGATGTGTGTCAAACGTCCAGTGTAAGTAATCATAAGGAGAGGTTTGCAGAAACAGATCTGTGTTCCTGTGCACGGGGGGAATGATCTTCTGATGGAGCGGGGAACCACCTAGCTGCCGCTGCCAGAATCTCTTACTGCAGAGGAGCATTCTGACCTCAGGAGACTCCGCTTCCAAATACAGCTGTAGATCTCTCTGTGTCTCTCTCTGATCTAACCCTTCGTGAGGCTGCTCAGGGTCCCTGGATTGACCGCTTGGCTGTGAGTTAAGGTATTCTCCCTTTCCAGGGTTAAAGCGTTCTGCTATATTTTAACTTGAAACTTTATCGTGGAAGCTGAGGCCAGGGTTTTATCACAGTAAGTCAAGGTACACACATAGGAACCGGGCTCTTGGGATCCTCCCCCCCCTCCCCCCGCAGCTCCCTTCTAACCCATCTGTTCACGTCTATGCTCTAAGTAGCAGTTGTGGGGAGACTTTGCCTTATAGTTCTTATAATCCCCATTTCCTGGACAAACAACCTAGAGCTTGAGTGGTCAAGTGGTTTACTGAGTTAAGGCCACAGTTGCTCAGCGATGTGGCTGGGAGGGTGTGTGTGTGTTTGCGCGTGCATGAGTGTGTCTGTCTGTCTGTCTGTCTGTCTGTCTTTGGACTGTCAGCGGCTCTCTTTCTTTCCCTTCTGCGTGCCTTTCGTGGGATTCTGTCTGCCTTGTGTCCGCTGATTGTTTACTGAGGTTCACTGCCCTCTATCAACTAAGACATAGGCATGTGACCCACGATGGAGCAGTTGCAACTACCTCCCTGCAATTTAAGCCATGAGCTGAGGGCCAGGACTCTAACAAATGGGTGGAGCTCACAATTCTCTCTCAGATTCAGAGTCCTCAGCTTCGTAGCCTTGCTATAAATTCCTCTCTTGCCTCGGCCAACCAGAATCAGATTCTATCTCTCTCAGCTGTGTTCAGTTTATCACTGGCTGGAGCTGGAGCTGAGGGGCCCCTCTCGCCCCCCACCCACCCCGCCCACCCCATCTGTGCACTCCCTCCCTCAGCCACTTAACTCTCTCTCTCTCTCACTTTTGAATCTTCTTGACCTCTACACATAGCTGCTTGCATCTGAAAATAGAACCCACTTCATAAAGCCCTTCAGGCTCCAGGTGTTGGGAATCATGAGCTAAATATGCCACCATCTGCATGGTTTTCTCTGGGTGACCATAGGTGTCTGTCTGGACAATTCTAGCTGTCTGGCTTGCCAGTGCCAGCTTTGTGTTCATGGACCACAGCTCCTGACCGTCTGTCCTGCAATTATCTCGCTGTCTAAGATGAATCTAGGTGTTAGGTTATGTTGGAATCATGTTCCACCTTTACTTTGTATGCAGAATGATGGGAGAGAGCAAATATCTTGTCCAAACCCACCATGGGTAGAGAGTCTGTGTGTGTGTGTGTGTGTGTGTGTGTGTGTGTGTGCGTGTTCTCTGTGTATGTATGTGTGTCTGTCTGTCCATCTCTCTGTGTATGTATGTGTCTGTGTGACTGTGTGTGTATCTGTCTCTTTGTGTATGTCTGCCTCTCTCTCTCTCTTTCTCTCTGTGTGTGTGTGTTTCTTCTGTGTATGTATGTGTATCTGTCTGTCTGTTCATCTCTCTGTGTATGTATGTGTGTGTCTGCCCGTCTGTGTATATATCTATCTCTTTGTGTATGTCTGCCCCTCCCCCCTCTGTGTGTGTGTGTGTGTGTGTGTGTCTGTCTGTCTGTCTATCTGTCTGTCTATGTGTGTATGTCTGTGTCTATGTGTATCTGTCTGTCTCTTTCTCTATGTATGTGTTCATGTGTTCTCATGTGGCTGGGTGGGTGTTGGTTAGAATGGCTTTTGTTAACAATACTGTCTGAAGTTGTCATTCAGTGGAGTATTTTGATCAATAGAATCCAGTATGTGGCAATTTTAAAAATACACACAAATTCATCAAAGTCCTACTCACATGAGATGCAAAGCAATGAGACTGGTTTGCTTCTGGACGGGTTCCCTCTTTTCAGGGACAACAGATGGTCTTTTGGACTAGATACACTAATCTTCCCTGAAGCAGGGCTTTTGGCTAAAGCCATGGTCTTAATTTTAGCCTGGTCTTGAGGGAGAGGGAATCTTGAAAGGTAGACCTTGGGGAGCTCGTGGACTCCACGCTCATGTTGAACACAGCACGGAGAAGCCAAGGCTTATGTCATGGCAGATCTCCCATTTCTAGTAGAAGGCAAGGACCCTGTACCCTTGCCTCAAGCCCGTTTATTGTGGATATGTGATCCCAAGGTCCTCCACCCAGTCCCTGGTCACTGTCGTGTTGGTAACTGAAAACTAGTATTCTGAGGAGTTAATCTAGATTAGATACGTACAGATGAATCACCTTCCTCGTTAGCAATGCTTATGAACTAATTCCTAATAATCTGGTGGGGAGCTGTAGGTTTTCAGGGCAGGGGTTATTTTGAGTCTGACGGGAGGCAGTGCCTAATGAGGGCAAGCACAGGCATTGCTAATCCATGGCTGCTGTGAAAGGGTAGTAACTTTAGCTCCCTGCCCTTCTTTACCATTTAAGAAGATGGAGTACTATATTCTCTAATGTTTTTTATCCAGATTCAGAGTTAGAGCATTGTATGGTCTGTGTGGGAAATGTCAATTAAATGTGCCATCTTTTTTATGTCAAAGGGCTAAATGAGACAGTAGGGCTGGGTGGGTAGGTGTGGTGGCACATGCCTTGGATCCCACCTCTCAGAGGCAGAGGCGGGCAAATCTCTATATGACTTTGAAGCCAGCCTAGCCTCCAACAACAACGGAGAAATGAATAAAGACACCACCTGCTAAAAATTCCTTTCTCGGTCAACAGTTTTCAAAGATAGAAGTGTGCGCTCTCTATAATGCATCTGCCCTTAAAAGTTATGGCTTGTCTACGAGGCTTGGAGCTAGCCAGCAGAAGAATGTGAACCCCAGCTCTGTCCACCTAGAGTGAGACACAGGACCCATTGGCACTGGGAGCAGAAAAAGCCCTGTGGGCCTGAGGGTGTGCTCAGATGTGCTTGGCTGGTGGATTTAAAGCAGCTGCGCAGCCTTCTACAGAAATAAATGCAGTGTGTTGCTGAAACATTTTTGCATTGTATGGCTGTTTTCTTGGGACCTCAAGCCCCTGCCGCACAAAACCCTTTGGCTTCTCACCAGTTAAACTTGAGCAAAATGTAATCAGTTAATAGTATGTTGGGAACTCTTCATTTGATAAAAACACCATATTTCAGTTATATGCAAACATAGTCATGTGTCACAGATACATTTGTATTTAATGAGTGCATATATCACGTATCTGTGTGGGTTCTGATCTAAGACTATTTTGTTATAATTTGACAAGTAAAAGAATGGCGTTTAAACTGAGCCACAAATGTAAGGAAAAAAGCCAACAAGCCCTTAGAGTCTATAGGTTGACCTCTACCTGACTGTTTTGAGGGACAGTTCCCAGAGTATGTCACTGTAGTGAGTTACCTCATATTGTGTGGAACAGGGATTTGTAGGCTGTGCTTGGTTAGAATTTAAAGCACAATAGAGACAGGTCAATTGTGTGTGTGTGTGTGTGTGTGTGTGTGTGTGTGTGTAGCTGGGACTTGAACCTCAAGCCTTGAGCATTCCAGGCAAGTAAAGGCACTACCACTGAGGCATACATCTCCCGCTCTTAAGGAATGTTTTAAACTGTACTACCAGCTGGGGAGTCCTTCAGACTCCAATTTCCATGGCTAGGACAGTTTGTCATTTCCATCTTTCTTCTCATTTGCTTACCCACTGTGATGTTGAATATTCCCAAAATATTGCTTTGTGCTGGTGGATGGATTGGCTTGTGCCGTTTGATGGCTGCCCTGCCCCGTTTGCCTTGTAGAGAATCCCATGATCACAGGACAGACCGTTAGAACAGGGCTGTTAGCAATCACTCCATTGGATGATCGGGACCTCCCTAACATTGTATACGCAAGAGAAAGATCAGCAAGGATGGTGCTGTGCTGAGATCTCCCCGGACCCCAGTGTCACATTTAACAAGTTCACTTAAACAGCTTAATTATTCTCTATGATAGACTTTATGTAATAAGGACATAAAAATGGGGCTTGCTAAAGGTTTCGGGAAACCATATAGATATGGTGAAAAGACACCTCAGGGGCTGACAGTTTGGGATCTGAGCTTTGATCTTCTCATTTCCTAGCTTGCATAGCCTTGCAAAACAGCTTGTTTCTCTAAACCGCAGCTATGTCATCTGTGAAACAGGCCTGTTCTCCTCCAGGCAGGCTACTTTGTAGACTGTTGTAGTCATTTTGTTGTTTTTCATACACGGCATGCCTAGTTTATGCAGTGCTGGAGGTTGAACCCTGGGCCTTATGCATGCTAGGCAAGCACTTATCAACTGAGCTACATCCCTAGCCCATAGTTCTGAAGATGATAGATGGACCTAGACTCCTGCCTTGACATATAACTAACTGTTCCACAAATGCTGCCTGTTGTGCTTTTCATATAGAAACATGCCTGTGCAGCTTGTGTGTGTGTATGTGTTATTATACTCTTGTGTTTAATTTCTTGCATACACACATATACTCTTTTATTTACTTACATGGTAAACATAACGTTTACATATCATGATAAACCTATTTCTTGAAATTCGGAGGGTTTTAACACATTGTGACACCATTTCTTGTTCTGATATGTTTGTGTCAAATTAATTTCCTCCTTTTTTTTTTTTTCTACTCTGAAAGTGTGTGGACTCTCAGCTGTGTAATTATTTGTGTATAGTAGAAAACCAGCCACACCGAGGTAGGACTCAATCTCTGGGACTTGGGGCTAGAACTCCACCCAGCTGCTTTATTCTTATGCACATATTCTTGGTGGGTGGACTACAAAAATTCTCACTCTTGAAATGTTTTTAAGCCCCTGGGTGACTGAACAGGGAGGAAAGAGAGAATTTTAAAAGCTGCTATCTGTCGCCTCTAATTAACTTGCTCTCTGCTCCTGGGAGAAAGTGTGGAAATGTGCAGACGAGGCCAGCAGCCCCGGAAGTGTCATCATGCTCGCAGCCTGTGATGTTTTGATGCACACAGTTCATAGTAAAAAGACAACGAGGTCTTTTTAGTACAATGAGCATGGTGTTCTCATGCCCCGCCTCCCCCAGACTGCTTCCCTTCCTGGGTGAATGGTGGTCCTCTGAGCAGGTGTGCCGGCAGGCAGGCAGCTGCTGCAGTAAAAACCTCATTGGAATTCACAGCTAGGACGCAGGAGCATCCGGCCCTCCTTGTCACTTGTGCTACTGAGAAAGACCAGAGCCCTTTATATTTCAAAGCCTTGGGCTACCAGTTGCAGCCCAGAGTTGCAGAAGCAATAGGACATGCTTTTGATACCCTCTTTCTCTCTGCATCTCTTGGTACCTCTCTCTGCATCTCAGTTTGAGCAGGCAGCCTGGGGGCCCAGGAACACAGGGGATGCTCACAGCGTTCCTTGCTGGTTTAGATCTCAAGAGATACCAGCAAGAACAGTTCAGGTGGGAATTTCTCCACAGAGATGGCTTTTGACTCCTGGCAGATGTGGTCCCCAGTGGAATGGGCCCGTTGGATGTGGGCAGCCATGAGCAGCAGTGGGGACCCCAGGCTGCTAGCTGCCCAGGAAAGCTCCAGAAAGAGGCAAGTTGACTCTGTGTGTCTTGTCATGGTTGTCCCTGATGCTTATGGTGTAGGTGCCTGGATGAGGAAGAAGATTCTCAGTGCTTCATTCCAGGCCCAGCAAGCTTCATTCTTCTTTACTGTCCATTCGTGTGACTCCACTCTCTCACCCCTACCCCGTGTTTTCATACTTAAAACTTCACCTTTCAAGATCCGTTTCTACCAAGTATGGATGGAGCTTAAATTTTCCCCATAGACAAAGCTGTCTTTTAACATTAATAGGTGAGTGTAAGGGATGGAGCGGGGGGGGGGGGGGGGAGGAGCAGAGAGGAAAAAAGTGTTCCCTGTTGTGCTCCTGAGGATTAAGTATTTACTAGTGAAATCTAATACAGAGTTGGCCTTAGCTTGTTGGGTCCCATCTAAAGCAGCCCTGATGTTTTTGTTGGTTTCTTTGAGCCCTTGAAGGGCCCTGGCATTGTAGGTGACAAGGTCCTTAGGAGGAACGGGGACAATCTTTGGCACTAATAAAAACCAATTTCTCACACTAAGGTGTAAAAGAAAGATTGATATAGTTGTTCTTACTGATTTAAGTAATTTTTGAGGCAGGGTCTCATGTAGTCCAGGCTGGCTCCAAACACTGTACGTAGTGGGTGAAGACCTTGAACATTTTGGTCCTCCTGCCTTGTCTTCTGCCTGGTTTATGTAGTGTTCAGGGGTTGAAACCTTTGGTTATGTGCATGTTATACAATAACTCTACCGAGTGAGCTGCATCTCTAGCCCTGGAACTCACCCAGTGGCTTCTTTCCTGAGTCCTAGTGGGCAGGGTGCTGCTTGCTGGTACTCTGCTGGCCAGCTGATAGACTTTAGAAGAGGTGACATCTTCCAGGGCCACTGACCGTGAGACTCCATGGAATTGAACAGTTGTGAGCATCTCACAGTGTTGGAGCAGGCTCACGCTCTTTGGTACCTGTGTGATCTAGTCCATTGAATCCTGACATGCCATTGTTCTATATCCTTCTGCATCCTGGCCTGATTGGAAATCTTCAGCAGTGGTCCTGATCTGCAGTCCTGTGGATCCTCTCTTGGTAGTTATTAGACTCTGCCTTCCTTGCCAAAGATCAGTTAGCGTTTGGGTGCATTGGAACTGTTCGGAGATGGGAGCCAGCATGTGGCTGCCTGCCCTCCACAGTGAGGTTGGCCTTGGTCCTGTGGTTATCTTGAGTCAGGGAATAGATGCCCCTGTCCTCTCAGCACCAGGAGAACTTATAACTCAGTTTCCTATTCCTCTGGCTAAGATCAAGTAGCTTAGGGCAGCAGGAAGGGAGAAGGTGTCGGTAGATTTTTCTTGTGCCCAGGCAGGGCTTGCCCACTGACTTCTTGTTACCGTGAGACACTCCTCGGTAGGCTTTGGGCCCAGGTCTGCGTGTGAAGAGGCTTCCTTGCAGGTAGACTTCCCTAGGGACCACCAAGGGCTATCACTATACCACTGAGGACTAGCTGGCCAGATTTTGTGGCTTGGTTTGGCATACCCTCTGCTGCTGTCTGGCTCTCTTTCATTTTCTCTACAGATGGTCATTCACTGTGGGGAAAAAAAAAAAAAGGCCAGCCACCTGCGTGGCAGTTTCAGCCCAGTAGAAGAGACCAGTAAACATGAGAAGCGCAGGGAGGGCAAGAAGTCGGGAGAATGGCAGGCTGGGGTGGGAGAGAGTGAATGGAAATTGAGTTTACAAAATGAGGCTCTTAGAGGCAGGCTGGAGCCACCATGGTGAACATAAAAAAAAAAACGGTCTCTCTGTTAGACTGACTCAGAGTTCCATAGTGTGCACCGAAGCTTACCCAAATAGCCCACTGTATGAATTTGTCACTAAGGTGGACGTGTGTCTTTCAAGTAGCGCTACATTGATCTCTGTTGTGGGAAATATTGTTTGGGAGTTTCTACCCCACCTTAGATCATTTAGTTCCCAAATAAAACACCTCAAAACTTTATATTTATAATAAGCCTTAAAGCATTTGAGATGGGCAGATATCAACCCCCTGTGCTATTTTGTCTACTCCCTGGTCAATAACCCTGAGATATCATTTGCTGTGTTCTACCCGGGCGGCTCCTACTCCAACAGGCCAGCCCTCATGGCCATGCACTCATGATCCATCTTCCCTATAGCCACTTCTTCCTTCTCTCTCCTCCTCTCTTGGTCCCCTCCTGAGACCCCAAGCCTGGGACCCCCAGCCCTGCCTACCTCTCTTCTGCCTAGTTACAGGCTGTAGGCATCTTTATTAACCAATCAAGGATAGCTTGGGGGGCAAGGTTTACACAACAAAAGCTGGTATACTTAGAGCCACCAGATCTTGGGATACAGTAGTTAGCATTTGAATTCATAGCAGCACCAGCCCAGCCCACTCCAGATCTCAATGCCAGTGGATAGATTCACCCCAGTTCCTGGGAATCATGCTCCGAGGTGACCTTCACACCTGTCTTCCAACAGGTGAATTGAGCATTCGCCACAGATCTACTAGTTGTAGAGTCAGAAGGCCATCCATGCCTTCACAACAGAATCTCTACTCAGCACTGTCTCACTTACGTTTCTTATCTCTCTCCACTAGGAGTTCCGACTCTGAGGAAGCCTTTGAGACCCCCGAGTCAACGACCCCTGTCAAAGCTCCACCAGCCCCTCCCCCTCCACCCCCTGAAGTCACCCCAGAGCCTGAGGTCATCGATCCACCAGCCCCAGAAGAACCAGGTAACCAAATGTCAGGAGTCACTGGCTCCAGGGGACAGAGTTGGCTCTTAGACAGTCCGTAGCCCACAGTGTCTGGCACCCTCTCTCTTGGCCCTGTTTTGTGCTTCACTGGTGAGGTCTGCGGGTAAATGGATAGATGGGTTGTGCTGTGTGCATCCTGGAAGTGATTCTGTTGCTTGACTTTTCTGGTCCCTTCACTTTCAGACTTGGGTAGGTTTGAGGGTTACGATAGTGGATGTTAGGGATTTCCAGCAGGATCTTGGCTTCTACTCTTTGAACTCTTCTCCCATAAAGATGTTGACACAAGGCTGTTCACTTCACCCTGCACCTGCTAAGGGCAGCCCCACCAAGCTGGGGCATGGGGAATGATGTCAATACACGAAGAGTCTATCAGTGCCGGGTAACTCCTTGGTACTTTTAGGCTTTCCTGATTGCTCAACATTTGCCCACATCTTTTCTTTCTTTTTTTTTTCCCCCCTTTGGTTTTTTCGAGACAGGGTTTCTCTGTGTAAGCCCTGGGTGTCCTGGACCCCACTCTGTAGACCAGGCTGGCCTCAAACTCAGAAATCTGCCTGTCTCTGCCTCCCAAGTGCTGGGATTAAAGGCGTGCGCCACCACTGCCCGGCTTTTTCTCTCCTATGAGTGTAGTTTAGACAGAACAGATCTTAGGGCACCTGCCCACATGGATGGTGTTCTGAGTGCTTCCCTGTTATACTGGGGGGGGGGGGGGGGGATAGAACCACCTCTAATGGGAAGTTTAACATGAAGCCTGAAAGAAGACACAGCCTGCTGGAGGTGACCCCACAGGAACCAAATGCTTCCATCTTCATACCTGGATAGCTTTTAAAGGACCCCATTCTGTCTTCTTTAGGCCTCTGCCTTCCCCCATAACAAGTATACAGAGCTGATTCCCTCTAGACCAGCGGTTCTCATCCTTCCTAACGCTGTGACCCTCCTCATGTTGTTGTGAACCCCCAACCATAAAATTATTTCCAGCACTACTGCATGACTTTAATTTTGTTACGATTATGAGCCATAATGTAAATACCTGGATATCTGATATCTGATCCCTGCAAAAGGATTGTTAGATTCCCAGCGGGGTCTTAACCCACAGGTTGAGAACCATTGTTCTAGACCGTGTGCTAGACCTTGTGCACAGTCCCTTTTCGGGACCATCTCTTCTCCTGCCCTAACCCGGTCTTCCTGGTAGCCGACTTTGCAGAGGAACCAAGAGTAGACTTGGAACTACAGACTGATCATCCATAGCTGGTAGTGAGGGAAGGCAGGTCTAGGGCTGAACCAAGAAAGTGCCTTGTAACTTAAGATAGCAGTTTGGTCTTGATGTTGATGTTACTAAGGGGATGGAATCCCCTGCTGGTTTAAACAGGCTACTGATTTAGGAAGTATATGCAGCTCCAAGGTTTAGTCGTAAACAGCTGGATGTCTTCTTCTGGGGGACAGAGCAAGGACAGTCTCCCTCTCATGCTCTCCTGGGGACTGACAGGTACAGTTTCCCTCTCATACTCTCCTGGGGACTGACAGGTACAGTCTCCCTCTCATGCTCTCCCCTGAGACTGTATGGTCACTAGCCTGAGACAGGAATGGTGGTGACTATCTGATTTAAAGAGGAAAGAAGCCAGAGAACTGTTGGCAGTTCTGAGACTCTGGTGTTCCTTCCTTCGTTTTGTGCAATAACAAACAGAAAAAAGGTATTTTCCATATCACTTTTATAAATTCACTCCTAGTTTTAAATGGAAAGTGTCTGAATAAAAAACTGTAGGCCCATAGCTCAAACACATC
Source organism: Montemys delectorum (assembly GCA_019843815.1). Classification (NCBI taxonomy): domain Eukaryota; kingdom Metazoa; phylum Chordata; class Mammalia; order Rodentia; family Muridae; genus Montemys; species Montemys delectorum. Next base: position 16,907 of record JADRCD010238506.1, read on the forward strand.
TCTAAAGCATATACAGGGAAAGGTCACTTTGGTGGCCCTTCATGCGTCTTCCAGGATTCCCTGCTCTGTACCCTGACTGCTCCTGGGAACTATTTACCACCAGTGAGCATCTGTCTAGCCCCATGTAAACTTCAGACAGCTGAGTAGTTATACCACATAAAAATGGGACACAACCTCCATTCTCTCTGCTTGGAACCAGGTGCTCAGTGGTCTGTGTCTGGCCACTGTACAGTGATTCAGAGGGGCACTGGAAGCATAGCCAGTTACTTTGGGGGACACTGAACAACATTATCTGGAAGGACGTTATGATGCCCCCACCTTTGTCATATATAACCTCCTCTAAGATGGTCTCACATCCTAGAACGGCTGTTCCAGCTGATACAAGATGCAGACAGGTGACATAGCATCTCTTCTGTGGGAGCACTCTACTGGTGCTGTGAATTTACTTCTTATGAGCATCTTTGCATTTTAGGTTGTGTGGCCCATTAATTTTATACTTTGCCATTGCTTCTTTCCTGGCTCAGTTTGTCCCAAAAGTGACCCAGGCAGCAACTAAGGACCATTGGATCCCTTGTATGGTTTTCCCCGTAACACAAAGAATGCTGTAAACTGCCGGGCAGTGGTAGCACACGCCTTTAATCCCAGCACTTGGGAGGCAGAGGCAGGTGGATTTCTGAGTTCGAGGCCAGCCTGGTCTACAGAGTGAGTTCCAGGACAGCCAGGGCTACACAGAGAAACCTTGTCCCCCCAAAAAAAAAAAAAAAAAAAAAACAAAAACAAACAAACAAAAGACTGCTGTAAATTGTGTTATTGGGCTAAGTGTGGAGACGCTTGCCGTTTGCATCGGTTGGAACGTGGATATGAACGTGCCCGAATCTCCTCCAGGCCTTACTCCAGTCATTCTGTTCATTCTTCCACAACCACAAACTTCCTTCAGAATAGACCAAATCAGAACCCTCTGTACTGCTTCCTGCTTGAAGTGAGGAGTCGGAGAGTGTCGTGAAACATCAAGTGTGCCCCTGTGTTGAGCCAGGCTCTGTCACGACAGACTGGGGTTCTTCTCTCCTGGAGTTTGACATTGGGAAGCTCTGGGGTCTTTAATGTCCTCTGAACTGGAGCCTGGGTCAGACACACTAGATGTGTATCCCAGGCAGCCACTGGGTTTAGGAAATCCATGGGGCTGGTCATGCTACTTTGGATCCTCATCATTTAGAGTCGAAGTGTAGCCCACATTGTAAACAAGTTGAGTCCAATCCAAAAAAAAAAAAAAAAAATGAAGGGATGGAACAAGGTGGAACCCCAGCACACAGTGGTGTAGGAACTCTCTGGCAGTCAGATGTAAATGAAAAGCTTCCCCCTTGCCAGGCTCTGGCTTCTCAGTCTTCCTCTTGTGGTGTGCAAACTCAGGGAGTGGCAGCTGCCTCAGGAAGGTGATGGTGGCTCCAGCCACTCCCTGATTTCTTTTCCAACAAAACAGAGAATCATCTCCATTCTTAAAAGCAAACACACACAAGCCTACCTATTACTTAAATGACAGTTCATAAAAGAATGAACATTACAGAGGCTTAAGAGGTAACCTGTGTACATCAATGTGGAGATGTTAATTACCTCCGTGTCACAATCCCTCAGAACCCCTGATTACACCCCTTGGAGTTTTTGAACTGGGACTTTACACTTCTCCTTTTAAAAGTGCAGTGAGTCTGTCAGTGTAGAGATTACAGTCTGGAGACCAGAGCTGGGGAATGTGTCTGCATAAAGCACCCACCTCCTTCGCTTGGGCTACACAAAAGGCTGTCTGATTTGTGCACACGTTGGAAGCTGCCCCCCACCCCCATCTTCCCATCTATTCTGCAGACCCGCAGGGGCACTGTAAAGGCATGAGAAGGCACTGTGCTGCTTGTGTAGGTCGCCCTGGGGAGAGGAGGGTTTGTTCTAAAAACCATGGGAAAGAAAGGGCAGGAAAGGAAAGTCTATTGTTCATAGTTTTCCTCTACTGAGTACTAAGGAACCCCAGGAAATAATAGGCCAGACCTCTGACAGTGAGAACAAACATGGTTTTTCCTCCTAGAAACCTGTTTTACAAAAGCAGTTGCTGGCTATATGATAGGTCCTGTGAGCATGTTTGTGCTCCCTGGCACAGCAGGACAGGATGCTAAGTGCCCACCTTATTATCTGTCCCCATCTAAGGAGCCATGCTTTTCTATGTATAAATGAAGGCAGCAGCCTGTTAGGTTTGAAATCACTACCTTCTAGCCTTTATGGAACACTTGACAGTGTTAATCACTGTAGGACGTAGTTAACTTTCACCTGACTAAGTAATACCTTTGGCTTCTGAATCTTCCCTGTGTTAGGCTTGTAGTAGGGCCTTCCGTCTGCTTCATGCCCATCTTGGATGAGAGCTAATTATCCCTTATTTGAATAGCATCCCCTTCCTTTGAGGTCACATACCTTCCCCGTCCTGCAGCATGAGAGCTCTAGCTTCCTGCTCGCTCCCTCGTGCAGCTTGTCTGTGCAGGACCTGCTGTGTTTGCTCTCCTGGACTGCTGCTGTGCTGGCCACGCAGGTGCTGCTGAGTCCTTGCTGTGTCCACTGGCCCTCAGTCATGTGCCAAGCAGCTCTGTCAGCTGGCCCTGGGTGCTGCAGCCTGAGCTGAGCTCCGCAGGATGCTCAGGTGGCAGGAAGTGGATGGTCAGCGCCAGGTGCTTTAGTAGGAGAAGTGAGGTGAGTTCCTTGCCTGTCCTCTTCTGGACAGCTTTGTCCTGGTGACAGCTGTCTTCTCGTTCTTGCCGGCAGCCCTCCTAAGCTGGAGAAGAGCACTCGGAGGGTCCTGTGATCGGAGCTGCCCAGTGTCCCATGTGCCTACCCATTTACTTTTGCTGGGCAGCGGTGGCCTGTGGATCTCTGGTTTTAGATTATACCTGTCAGCGTTAGGTGTCAGCAATGATGTATTGTCACCTTGTCTACCACAGAAGGCTTGTTTCTATGCATACGGGCATTTGCTTTCTCCTCCTGAAAAACCCAAGAGTGACCCAACACCCCTTGGTATTCAAGATGTCCCTCTTGGGATGCAGAACAGGGAGCAGGTATTGTGGGCGGATCTGAGGGGCTGTGGCCCTTATTTCCTGGCACTGTCTGTGCCCTGGACTGGACATTCATGTGGCTTTCTATTCCATCTTCACAAGAACGCTTGACTTTCAACAGTGACAGACTTATGAAATGACTTGCCCAGAATACACAGCCTCAGCCCCAGTCTTGGCTGACCTACCCATAGACAGAGGGTAGCTGTGGACAGCAGAATTTCATTGCTTTAGTTCTGGAAGCTGAACTTGAGATTGTCTGGAGGCCGAGTTTACAAGCAGCACTGTGCTGTGTCCTCACAGGGGACAGGCAAGCTCCCTCTAGGTATTGATCCCATTCCTGAACATTCTCCCTAACCTCGTTCCCTCCCAGAGGTCTTGCCTTGAGAGTGAGATTCTGGCATGGGAATTTCAGGGCTTGTGGATGTTTAGGCTGAAGAAACACATTGAGGACCAAGGCTTTTCCGAGCTGGGTCTGGGTCCTACAAGCACTGGGCCAGGGGCTTTCTTAATCTTCCTGATATGATTGTTAATATGTGCCCAGGTTTCTGGAACAGGTGAAGCTATTGGGGTCTCTGTATAACTGTGCAAATCCGATGTTCCTCGTGTTTACGGAGAAGAGCTCCCATGGGGCATGCTAGTCTCTTGCCCTGTGGTAGGCACTGTGCAGACTGAGGGTAGCCACTGAGCAGTGGGTGCATGAGCCCACTGCTGCCAGTCAAAGCCCCATTTACCTCAGGCTGGAAGGACGGTAGGAGGTCATAGCTGCACAGACAGGTGAGGAAGGCAGGGAGTAGTGACCTCAGCAGCTCACTCTGGCCATGTTTACAATGCCCTGGGAAACTTGGGTAGGGATGTCAATAATCTGGCCAGGCCATGGCCCTCTAAACACCTATTTACTTCTCTTTGTGACCCTATTGGAGAGTCCTGAAGCAGCTCCTTGTCATAATCAAGCTCTAAACCCTGACATCTCCATGAGCTCTAGTGAGCCAGGGATGCCCAGGTCTCCCAGATGGGTAGTTCAGCCCGTGGTCCCAGGAAGGACAGAGGCGGTTGTCCTGTTATAACATTCAGTCATTGCTAAGGCAATGCTGAGGCTTCTGTTGGTGTGAACATGAATGGAAGTCAGTGCAGGAACCTGGGGGCAGGAACTGAAGCAGAGACTGTGGAGGAATGCTGCTCATTGGTTTGCTCCTTGTGGCTTGCTCTGCCTGTTTTCATACAGCACTCAAGACCACCAGCCCAGGGGTGGTATGGCCCACAGTGACCTGGGCCCTCCAACATCAATCATCAACTAAGAAAAAGCCCCACAGGCTTGACAGTCTTATGGAGGCATGTATTCAGTAAGATTCCCTCTTCTCAGATATGTCTAGGTTTGTGTCAAGTTGACAAAAACCGAACTGTGCAGCCATCATTGGAACAGTGGGGAACAGTGGTGTAGTGGGAGGTGTCCTGAGGTGTGTGACAGGGAGCAAGGCTGAGGAGCTTTGGTGAAGGACACTGAGCTGACACTTATTCAATCCTGCACCTCGGCACTACCATCTCTGAATCAGGTCATCCTGGTGGGCTGACGCCTCGTGATACCTCGCTATCTTAAGCTTACTGAGGGGCACTTTAAAAAAAAATACATATTTCTTTAATTTCTTTAGACATTTTCGTTGTTTTTATGAAGTGTTTTGCCTGTGTGTGTGTGTGTGTGTGTGTGTGTGCATCATATGCTTGCCTAGTGTCCAAGGAGGTCAGAAGAGAGGGTCGGATCCCCTAGAACTGGACTTAGGGATGATTGTGAGGCATCTTGTGGGTGCTAGGAACCGAAGTTGGATCCTCTGCAAGAGCAATAAGTGCTCCCAGCCACCCTGTTACCTCTCTAACCTCAGAAGGAGGTGCTTTTATGCAGTTTAACTTCCTATTCATGGTAACATCTGAAGGAGGAGGATGGAAAGGACTAATGTTTTTTAAATGACACCAGAATCTGGAAGTGGTGATGAGCCAGTGTCTCAGCCTGGGGCCTGTCAGCATAGATTGACAGTATATTAGTATATAGTATATTGGGCATACTGGGAACCCACTGGGAAAGAGACCAAACAGGACAGAAATATGGGGCATTTGTTGTGCCTTCAGTAGAGCTGGGACCCAGCCTAAGCTGCCCAGGTACCCAGTGACCACTTTCCAGTGGGGACTGTCAGCACAGAGGTGCTCCTGGATTCCTGTAGGTAATGCCATTTGTACAAAGTCCCTGTTGAGCTCCCCCAATCCTGACTCTGTGATATTCGGTTTCTCACAGAGTAGACCCCAATAAGAAAAGTCTGCTTTTTATAGATTCTCCCCAGCTTAATTGTCCCTAGTCCCAAAGCCTTGATCTCTTTAAGCCTCTAGGACTTGAGTGAGGTCTGGGAAGAGACCAGCCAGAGCAATATGGACACCCAGGAGCAGCCGTGCTCAGAGCTCTCCTCCCCAGGTGGGGTTCTTAAGACTCAACTAGGTCTTCCAGAGAGAAGGTGCCTAGCCAGAAGTCTCTGACACTCTTGTTGGCCCATTTTGGCTTTAGTTTCTTGAGCCTTGTGTTTTGGGCCCCATCCAAGAAAGGTAGTAGATGCTGTAGACCTGCTCCTGTCTGAGCGGGGTCACTCTCCAGGGCAGACCTCCACACCCTCAAGACTAAGCCTGTCCTGTCAGAGCTACCTTCAACCCTCAGGCCATTGAAGGGCAGATGCTAAAGTATTGTCTTGCAGGATGAAACAGAGGGCTGAAGATCAAAAAGTGGGGGCTGGAGAGATGGTTCAGTGGTTATGAGTACTGGCTGCTCTTGCAGAGGACCTGGGTTCTATTTCCAGCACCCACATGGCAGCTCACAACTATATGTAACTCCAGTTCCAGGGGATCCAGTGCCGTATTCTGATCTTCTCAGGCATCAGGAACACATGTGGTGAACAGAAATAACCTGTGTGTTCTATGCTCTGCCATGTGGCTAGTGAGTACCTCCTGAGTACAGGCACTTGCTTCTTTCTTCCTCTGTGTCTGGCGTCCCTATCTCTTTCTAAAGTCCTACCTCTCCTCTTGCCACAGCTCCAGTTAGCTCTTTATGTAACCATTCAGAAGGTGATGGAAGGATTGTTTACGAGATATAATGCAGCCACATGAATAACAATATTCTAAAGTCTGGTTGCACAGAAATCAGTATTTGAATAATACAAAGACAGTCTTTACACAGTGCACGAAAAGATCACCACAACACATCTATGTTTTGTGTGTGAACACTCTTCAGGAAGGGGTGGACTGATCAGTGGGTGGGAGAATGGGGAGTCTAGGTTTTGATGAGTGTCCCCACTGTGTTTTACACTAGACAAGTTTGGGAGATCTTGAGTTCAGTGTAAGCTTGTACTAGGTTACCTATAACTACCGGCAAAATGCCACAAGAGGACAAAGCAATGCTCTGCTGATCTCCATTAGCCTGCTTCAGAAACGATTCCTGTATTCTGCACTTAGATAGATAGTCAGCCGTGCTTCCTGCAGGCTTGATTTATTGGTCAGTTGAGAATCTGAGCATGCCAGGATGGCAGCGGTTCACTCTAGCCATTGCATCCCTGCCTGGAGAGAACTCACAGTGCAGGAAGCCATCTCAAGCGTCACTTGGGAAACACCATGCAAGGCTAAGGAATGGGGTCTCTGGTGATGGTCAGGAGATGAGGGTAAGGTAGATGATGTCAGTTGTGAGGGCACTTTACTCCCTCCTGTTTCTGAGTACAGTGGCTCAGCTTAGGCTGTGCTGCCCAGCGCTGAGGTGATAGACTGATTTGCATATCTGTTAAATTCAAATGCCGAAATCCTCACTCCTGATGTGAATATCTGTTAAATTCAAATGCCGAAATCCTCACTCCTGATGTGACAAGTTAGAGATAGGATCTTTCTGCTGGTCCTTAAGGTTCTGTGGGGTCTTAGGTTGGGACCCCATCACAAGAGGAGACTTCAAGGATACATGTGCTGAGAGGAAAGGTCATGTAAGGACACGTCAGACCTGACCGCCTGAAAGCCAAGGAGAAAGGCCCCAGGAGAGGCCACACTTGCTGTCACCTCCATTGTGGACTTCCAGCCTCAGTACTCAGAGCAGTGGGAGAAACACATTTCTGTTGTTGAAGTCACCCAGTCTTGGCCCTTGATGAGGGCAACTGATCTGGTTAGCGTACCTGAGAGACATGTGGGGACTTTCTTCATATGAGCGCAGATGCTAACTTGCCCAGGTTTGAGCTAGAATCTAGAAGGAGGGCGGGGGGGGGGGGGGATGTGCAGATTTCTAGAGATATCTTTGCCTAGGCTTGCACAGTGAGTGCAGGGAACATGCTGATGTGGATGGACTGGTTTGTGGCCCTATCTTTCCTTGCCTCTGTATTATTCAAAGTACACCCCATGGTGACTGACATTGAAGGCATGCCAGGTTTGGGATGAGTGAAGTCTTTATGCAGCTCTGTGTGGCTATGTAGAAATCTAGTGGGAACCCAACTGGACATGGTTGCCTTGCCAATCTGGGCTTGCCCATGGCAATGACATGGGAAGGCCATCCCAGCCTTGTGAGGGACCATAGGGAACCATCTGCTCTAGGAGCTACTCTATAGGATAGCAGCTCCTAACCAGGGACAGTGCTGTCCTCCTGGGGACAGGAGACAGGGTCTGAGATGTTTTGTCACATCTAGGAGAGAAGGTGCTACTGACATTTTAGTAGGTCAAAGCTAAGGATGAGGCCAGGGATGATGCTCTGAACAGGCTGTCTCACCCCCAACCCCCATGAGAGATAGCTCCCAAGCATCCTTTGGGGTGACAGTAAGAAACTGCCATAAAGCTGAGTTCCTTTGCCATGATTTAATTAGGGAACAGCACTTCTAAATAGGAAAGCCAAGCTAAGTAGACAGGAAAACAAAGCAGATGTTAAGCTGAATATCTGCTGACTGTTGCACAGTGCAGGGGAAATCGCTGACATTTGACAGCTGCTAAGGCAATGGAACAGATTGGAAGGGAAGGTTGTCTACAGAAGTGAATCGATGGCTGAGGCCCCTCTCCCTGCTGCCAACGCCCATGTGACAGCACCCGGACCCCCTTAGCCTCTGTAGCCTTCTGCCTTCTTCAATGAGTATCCAGGAGCAGCTACAAGGTAGGAAGACCGGGTTGCTGGTGACCAGAGGAAGCTGTGCTTGAGGGCCCATGGGCCTCAGCAAAGGGAAGTGACCTCAGAAGGAAGAAAGGCGGACACCTGTTCTTTCGAGATGAGAAGGAATCAAGTGTGTTTGGTGATGGGAACTGGGACCAGAGGCTGCAAATGCTTAGGGTCTGTATGCCTCATGGAGTTCCCCAGGTGCTTGCAATCCAAGGGATGTTTTTTAAGCTTTCTAAGGGGAAAAGTTGCCAGGTTGAAAACAGGTAAATGAGTCCTTTCTCAACCCAACAGGCCTGTGCGGTCCTCTCCCACTTTATCAGCTAGGATCCCGGCTGCAGGGTTTAACCTGTAAGCAAAGTCAGGAAGCATGGTGAGAACTGGCCTCTCCTCACAACAGCAGAGAGCATGGACACCTCTCGTGTGGGGAGGTGTATTCTCCAGAAACAGACTGGCCTGTTTGAGTGAGCCTTTTCTACACCTGGGTTGTTGGGAGGCAGGATAGGACAGTCATTTAGAAAGTAAGAATGCAGGATACCCAGGTCAGTATGAACCTCATGGGACACATAATCTTAGAAATTTTTCATTTATCTGGAACTCGAGTGTAATGATGGCTTTCTGAACTTCAGCTGGAAGTTTACCTGGGGAGAAAGGGTTAATGCATCATAACCACCTGTCTACGAGCACAGTCCAAGGTAACAGTTCCATTCTGTACAGCCCTTTCTACTTCTTGTTCTGCCTTCTGAGACCAAGGTACAGGGCTTTCCTTTTTCTAGCAGAACAGCTCAGAACCTAGAAATCCATGCGAAGGCCACTTAGTTTCCTGGGAGAGGTGAGGAGGTGAGATCATTGGGCATCCTTTGACTGATGTTCGGAGTCCCTGGGTATTGGAAAGGAGCAGCCATTATTGGCTGGCAGGGATGGAGGAGAGAGCTGAGAATGGACAAGAGCCAAAGCCAAAGCGAGATAGATGTGTGAGTGGGAGAGGAGGGTCCAGGTCATGTCTGGAGAGGCAGGTGGTAGAGGGCAAGCTCAGTCTTGCTAAGCCTTGCACATTCTTCCAAGTGTCTAAACAGTCAGAAACAAGGTTGACTGTGGCCATATTTAATTTCCATACCAAAGGTTTACTAGTTTTGCTTGGCATCAGCAGCATCAGCCTCCTCATTCTTTTTATAATACCTCAAGGATACTCCTACCCCAGGGCCTTGGCACATATGGCCCTTTCTGTCTAGGATGATTTCTGTTTGTTTTGTGAACTTCCTGGTGAGATATAAATATGCCAGATAGGACAGTAATCGCAGACTTACAGTACCATCCCTCCAGAGTCCAGCTTTTTCACCTTACTTACAGAGTCTGGGTAAACCCCAAACAGCCAGACCACAGAAAGTCACCTCACCATGGGCAACGATTTCTTCACAGCTATAAAGATAGAGTTCCCCTCTTCAGCTGGCATTCCACATGCAACCACGAGACCACGTGCAGCTCGGGTAGGTGTAGGGCGGAGTCATGGGACTCTCAGGTGAGGGCCTACTGCCCTCCCCAGTCCCTTCTTCATGAGGGGCTGTCATCAGGCCTGATCTTGAGAGTCTCTTGACAGTAAGTAGTCATGGATGCTGTGGTGACGGTGACGACGGCTGCTAGGTTGGGAGGACAAGCCTTTATCTTTTCTGATTGTTGCTCAGATGCCCAGCATGACCCCTGTCAATGTCAGGCACTTGGTGAAATGAGTTTTGGGATGAACCATCAGGGCTTTTCCTTCATCAGTTACTTAGCTCCCATTGTTCAGATGAGGGAACTGAGGGAAACCTGTCCAGGTTTGCCCCCACTGATGCATGGAAATCGGAACCTGTTGCCCACGTGGGGTGTTTGTCTTAGGAATTTAACAACCTCTGCAGAGTGGGGGATCTGGCTCAGGATGAGAAGTGTTCCCAAGTATCTCATGTCTTTCAGTGACCGCTTTGTCTCCATTTCCTCAGGATGTACTTCTGAGCCGGTCGTGGTTCCCGATGGCCCTCGCAGCGAGTCCGTGGAAGGAAGCCCTTTCCGTCCTTCCCACTCCTCCTCCGCGGTGTTTGATGAAGACAAGCCGATAGCCAGCAGCGGGACTTACAACTTAGACTTTGACAGCATCGAGCTGGTGGATAACTTTCAGAGCTTGGAGCCAGGCTCTGCCGAGTGTAAGGTGAGCACACGGAGGAAATCCACCGAGTCTGTGCCACCCTCCAAGTCCACGCTGTCCCGCTCGCTCAGCCTGCAAGCCAGCGACTTTGACGGTGCTTCTTGCCCCGGCAGCCCTGAAGCTGGGACCCTTGCCACAGATGCATGCGGCACGGGATCCAACAGTGCTTCCAGCACCCTTAAGAGAACTAAAAAAACACGGCCGCCTTCCTTAAAAAAGAAACAAGCCACCAAGAAACCCACAGAAACCCCCCCAGTGAAGGAGACCCAACAGGAGCCAGGTGAAGAGAGTCCAGTCCCCAGTGAGGAACACTTAGCACCAGAGACAAAGACGGAACCAGCCACACCTGAGGACACCGGTTGCACCTTGTCAGAAGAGACTTCCCTGGCATCCGCTGCTGTGCCCACAGACACCTGTCCTCTGACTTTGGAGAGTGCGGAAGACGTTAGCCCCCTGGTTTCTGGAGGTGGCAGAGTGCAGAACTCACCCCCTGTGGGGAGGAAATCAGTGCCTCTTACCACAGCCTCTGAGGCAGTGGAGGTGACCCTGTCGGACAGTGCGGGGCAAGAGGACTTACCTGCCAAAGGGCTGTCAGTGAGGCTGGAGTTTGACTACTCCGAGGACAAGGGAAGTTGGGAGAGTCAGCAGGAAAACGCCCCTCCCACCAAAAAGATAGGCAAGAAGCCAGTTGCCAAAATGCCCCTAAGGAGGCCAAAGATGAAAAAGACCCCCGAGAAACTTGACAACACTCCTGCCTCACCTCCGAGGTCCCCTACTGAGCCCAGTGACACCCCGATTGCTAAAGGTACCTACACCTTTGATATAGACAAGTGGGATGACCCCAATTTCAACCCTTTTTCCTCCACCTCAAAAATGCAAGAGTCTCCCAAACTGTCCCAGCAGTCTTACAACTTTGACCCTGACGCCTGTGAAGAGTCCCTTGACCCCTTTAAGGCATCCTCTAAGACCCCCAGCTCACCTTCTAAGTCCCCAGCCTCTTTCGAGATCCCAGCCAGCGCCGTCGACGCAGACGGGGATGGGTTGAATAAACCCGCCAAGAAGAAGAAGACTCCGCTGAAGACGTAAGTTGAAGGAGGGAGGTGGCGAGGGCTGTGAACGGGTGTGTGGTCCTGTGACTCTTAGTCGTGTCCCTGAGAATCCCCAGCTGCCCTTGTTCTGCCTTCTGTTGCTGCGGTGACACCGTCTTTGTGGCTGTCTCTCCAAGCAGTCAGGATGTACACCTCCTTTCTCTCCACAGCCTGAGTGGTTTTATCTTCCTATCCTGGAACCCACAAAGCCCTTGATAGTTTTGCCTCACTAAGTCAGTGGCTTGAAGTTTGATTATGTTTACCCACTGATGACCTTTCAACTCCTGGGGAGGATGGGAAGTTCCATAGAAAAAGAACAGACATGAGAGACCTGGCCACCTTCCTGTTGGGGGTTCAACTCTTCCCCAGCTAGCATATGCAATGCCTCTGGATAAGCTAAGATAGACACCCTGTGAAATAATGATAACATGTTCAGTAGTTGTGTCTACCTGCTAGTGTGACTTTAACTTGGAGACATCATACAGTACCAGGCTGCAGGAAGCCCCAGATGGAAAGCTGCTTGCCATCCGATGAGCTTTGACAGGGTGTGGTGGCAGATGCCTTTAATCTCAGCACTTGGGATGCTGAGGCAAGCGGATCTCTGTGAGTTTGAAGTCAGCCTGGTCTACAGAGTGAGTTCCAGGACAGGCAGGGCTACACAGAGAAAAACCCTGACTCAGGAAAGGAAAGGAAAGGAAAGGAAAGGGGAAAGGGGAGAGGAAAGGAAAAGAAAGGAACAAAGAAACAGGCTCTTTGCTGCCTGTCTTCTCTCTGGTCCTCTTTTTTCAAACAAGACTTGAAAGAGATTAGTGCAATGTGGATGCGGGAAGCAGACCTACAGCCCCTAGGAAGAATGGCTTTTGTCCACCAACACTTGCCTCTAGATGTATAGCTCAACTTTGTTGGCCATAGGTCCATTCCTGAGGACCATGTACAGGCTTGCTACAGACAGTCTGGCTGTCTTGGGAAGCATCAACTGTAATTTAATCAGGTGGAAGAGACTAAGCCCCCCATCCCAGGACAGAGGACCATGCCCTAGTACTGGCACCTCTGGGTCTACTTGGCTTGAATATATGTATTACTATATTGAATTATATTATATATCATATTGAATTATATATTATTATATTACATGTTGTTTATTGAATTATATATAATTTTTATTGAAAATAGACGTTTTTCAGACAGTATGTTTTCATAGTTTACCCTCCTGAACTACTCCCAGATCCTTCCTCCCCACTCACCAAATCAACATAGAACTTTATTTTAAAAGTGGGATAATAGCCACAAATGTCTACAGTTCAACACCATACCTTGGAAGGAGACTCACTTGGCAGCCACTCCCTTCTTCTGACCCAAGATAGTGTACTGCATCCCCAGGGGCTGGCTTTCTCCTTAGTTCGTCAGGGGTAAGGAAGGTTGAGGAAGCTGACCCTGCATCCTGGTCTCACCCTTTGTACGCATGGGTCTGCGGATTTGGAAGACTACGTGCACAGGCAGGGCTCTTTGGTACCAAGCCTCTGGATGGCCAGAAGCTGGAGAGCGGTCTCCAGGCAGCCGCTTCCCAGAAGGCTGCCCTGCTGGAGCAGAATCCACGGTGGATGGTTTCACCCTAACCCACTAGTGCCCAGTGTCTGCAGAATTACCTTTTTTGTCAGTTCCTTCTGTCTGTCTCTCTTCTTTGTCTTCTTGTCTTAGGATGGTTGAAGATGTGATGTCTGTGTGTTCTCTGTTGTAAGTAAATTTAATGTACTCCGCCCCTTGCACCCAATGTGGGGCTTCTGCCTTGCTTCTGCTTGCAAACCCTTTCCCTTTGTTCTCTGTGGTGGCTGCTGTATTTCTGTGTAGAGCCTGGGAATTGATGTGTCCAGGGTTCCCCTGGACTCAAGGTTACTTTTCAGTTTCATCTCCACACTGTGATGAGCATGAGACTGCTTGGCTATGAAAAGGGAAATGTGATTACCAACAGCTACCTACCTGCTTGTCCATAACAGAACCCTTCCCCTGCTTGGTTTATTTTTTATTTATTTATTATTTATTTATTTATTTATTTATAAATAAAATCTTCATCAGAAATCCATACATTGCTTTTTAACTCCTCATTCCCTTCCTTTCTGTGGTAAGTTGGGCTGGCGGGTGACTGCTTGTAATAGTAGCAGGATGCTTTCATATTAAGCACTGTGTGAAGCCTGGCCAGAGACCACAGAGGCTGGTTCTTGTGTTGTACCGTACTACCATCTGGACTCTTGCAAATTCATGCTTTCAGAAATCTGAGCTCAGGGTAGAGCCCACAGCTGAAATCCATTGCCAGAGTGGTCATGTTCTTCCTGGTCACTTACATCTAGCCTGGATGTTAACCTGTCAGATCTGTGGGTAGCCTTGCCAGGCATTAATGCAACTGGCTACCTGTGTGCCTCTGTATCCTAGCCAGGGCTCTGAATCTGTGCTTTCTCCCCACCCTTACAGGGGACACTGACCTGGACCCAGGCTTCTGGCAGCTCCTCTCCCCCAGATAGCAGAGTCCCCAGTGCTTTCCTACCCAAGCAGCTTATTTAGTATTACAAAACAGTTATATATTTATATGCATGAATAAATATATGCCTTATGTTGGGACTAGACTGTTTTATGGTAAATGCCATAAATGCAGTAAATAACCATTTATGGTAATTTTTTTTAATGATCAAATGCCATTGTTGAAGTGTTTTATTTGAGAGAAGGAACCAGATTGCTGTACCTACTCAGTTAATATGGAAAACAGGCATGTGGTGGATTAAAAGGGGGGACCCACCTCCTCCACACCTGTGCTCTGCCTTTGCCTGGTCCTAAAGCCATACTGGCTGGAAACCAGAAGGGAAGGGCCAGTTTGAAGGTTGGAGGCCTTCATTTTTTGATTGTAGAAATAACCCCAAGAGCATGGTGACTAATGGACCGAATAGCATTGTCTACGCTAAACTGGAAGAGTACTGCTCATGCTAAAACCATCCCTTTCTTCTGGGGCCAATCTGACACTCCACCTCCATTACCTTGCATGAAAAAAGGAAGGGAGGGAGGGAGGGAGGGAGGGAGAGAGTATAGACTCTGGTCAGTTAACCATAGCCAGGGGGAAGAAATAAAATTCCACCCTCTTCATCCCTGCCTCCAGTCAGAATCCTACTGAGTCTTCCAGAGCAGAAGGACCCAATTGTGCTCTGTGTTCCTTGTGAGTACAAAGGGCTCCCGGGATCCCCACAGGATCCAGAACTTTTCTGTTTCCGTGTGGTCTCTTCTGGCTGTTCATTAAGAGCCGTGTCTCATTGCACATGTGCAAATTGGATCCTGTTAATTAGTGTCATAAGCCTACAGCCCTCCCCCAACGTTAGCTGGCTCAGAAATTAGTCTCCTCGCCACGACTTTGCTTTTTTAAAAGTAAGAGCGGTTAGTTAAATTTAGCTGCATTTTTTTTTTCTGGGTCAGCTCTCCAAAATGGCTTGTCTTTAAAGGTTTTCAGCTTGTCGGGGTCTTTCCCTTGAGGGCAGAAGTACTTAGCAGTTAAGTCAGAATGAGCTCCCTGTAGCTGGGGTTTGGTAGGCAGGAGGGCTAGGAAGTTACTGTGTGCTTGGGAATGACCTGTGACCCCGTTTTGTTTACATTTCCTGTTTTATTTACAGTGACACATTTAGGGTGAAGAAGTCTCCAAAGCGGTCTCCTCTGTCTGATTCGCCTTCTCAGGTACAGTGCTCCTGTGGTCCTGCTGAGCGGGGAGTGAGCGCTGCTTACACACCAGGCACATGTGCACGGACACCCTGCACGCATGCATGCACACACTCTCACACTTGTGCACGGACACCATGCACACATGCATGCATACACACCCAAACGGGCAAGACTCACTTTGGCAGGGCTTAGGGTATGTGCTGAAGGTAATTAGTTATGAAGTGAGAGCTGGCTGCATTTTATGGCAGGAATTTTTTGTAGTCCATTCTGGCCATTAAACCTGCTGAGAACTTGTATCAAGTTGAAAGATTCTTTTGCGATCAGTGGATACACAGTGATAAAATGGGTGAAAACTGAATATGTATCAGGAATGAAAGATTTTGCCATCAGAATTACAGCAGGAAAATGAGGGAAGCTTATCTATAAGAAATGGCAGCTTGGGCCTGGAGAGATCGCTCCATGGTTAAAAGCACTTGCTGCTCTTGCCAAGGATCCAAGTTCAGTTCCCAGCACCCGCATGGTAGTTCACAGCTGTCTGTACAAAGGTTCTAACACCCTCTCTTGGCTTTTGTGGGTACTGCGCGCGTGCGCACAGACAGACAGACACACACACACACACACACACACACACATCACTTATACATATAAAATCAACCTTTCCCCCTTAGCTGGGTTTCTAACAAGCTCATGCCATGTCTTTGACCCTCTTTATAGACCAAGGAAAGTAATCCTCAGGCAGGCTTGCTACCACTCTGGGATAAGACAAGTTGATATTCAGATCTAAACCAGCTTCCGTTGCTGACCAGGTGGAACCCAGACCTTAGCTCCAGGCAGAGGAGACTTGCGGTCCAATCGTAGCTCTTCCCTGAGCTCTCCCGGCCCTGTACAATGACTATAGAACCTCTTCTGTCCTCAGAAGGACTGGCATGAGGACTGTTAGATGGTGTTGCTGATACTGCAGTGAAACTAACTGGGCTGACTCTGACAACCAAGACAGAGACTTACTGTTTTGTTTTGAAACAGGGTCTCACTCTAGCTCTGACTGGCCTAGGACTTATTACATAGCCCAGGCTGGCCTCAGTCTCTTAGTATTGGGAACACAGTTGTGAACCACTATATGAGACTTGTTGTTGTCATTGTCAGTGGTGGGGGTTGAACTCAGGGCTATGCTCCTGCAAGGTAAACACCATACCATGGAGTCACATCTCTAGACCTTGCAGAAAGACTCCTACACTATAGGCCAGTCCAGTCTCACAGTTCCAGCTGGCCTCCTACCTCAGCTTCTCAAATGCTAGGATTACAGGCAGGAGTCACCATGTCCAGTTTTTTTTTTTTAACAATTAAATTTTTAAAAAATTTTTTTTTAAAGATTTGTTTATTTATATGAATACACTATTGCTGTTTTCAGATACACCAGAAGAGGGCACCAGATTCCATTTCAGATGGTTTTGAGCCGCCATGTGGTTACTGGGAGTTGAACTCAGGAAGAGCAGCCAGTGCTCTTAACCTCTTAACCAGCCCCCAAATTAACTATTTATTTAACTAATTTTGATACACCCATGATCACTCCCTGAAATCAACCACAAAGGAGATCCATAGAGAAGAGGAGGGGTTTCCCTGGCTCAGGGGACATGGTTTCTGATCAGGAGAGTGGGTGAGAGAAAAGACTGTCCCATCTCCTCCCAGGACCCCACTCCAGCCAGCACGCCGGAAGCACCCCCAGCAGTCTCTACAGTGGTCCATGCCACAGATGAGGAGAAGCTGGCCGTCACGAGCCAGAAGTGGACGTGTATGACCGTGGACTTGGATGCCGACAAACAGGACTTCCCTCAGCCCTCGGACCTGTCTAACTTTGTAAATGAGACCAAATTCAATTCACCCTCAGAGGGTAAGCAACTCGGTGGCCAGCCAGACCCACACCTTGCCTTGGAGAATACTGTTCCTAGGGGGCAAAGAGCCAGAAAAGATACTTGCCAGCCAGGTAACCATTACCCGTGTGACAATCTGCACGCCTCCCACTGGATGCAAAGCTATGGCTTGAGAGCAGCTGTCCCTTGACCTTATGATTGATGCCTGCTGAGAACCAGACCAGAACCCTCTAACCCAGATCCTGAACCCTCACTTGCTTGTTCTTGGCTGTATGGCTTAGATACCTTCTGTAGCTCTGAGAGGCATGGTCCAAAGGAATGTCTTTCACATTGAACTTTGACTGTAGGCCAACCCACCTCTGGGTCTTCTGGTGCCAACATTGTTCATGTTCCCCCAGGATGGGCTGCCAATATGGCTACACATTTTAATCAAGCCTGGAGCCAGAGGCTTATACCCCAACCCCCAATTCCCCAACCCCCCAACCTCCCGCTTGCTATTGGGAACTTGATTGTGTTGGGAATGTCCCAAGCTCTTGTCTTATCTTTATGCTGGGTATTCGGTTTCTGCTTTCTCTCTGGTTGTTGGGTTTGAATGAGTCATATATCTTAGGGCTGGGGTGTTCTCACTTGGCAGAGTGCATCCGGGAACCCCTGTATAAACGTTCTCCACTGCGTAAACACTAGATGTAGTGGTACACACCTACACTCCCAGCCGTCTAGAAGGTAGAAACAGGAGAACCAGAAGTTCACCCTCCTTGCCCACCTTTGCCTTTGCCTGGATATCCACTCCTTTCCCTGCTTGCCCTTAATGCTTGATCTAGGGGGGGCTCTTAAGACCAGGATGAAGAAGTGCGTGCATTTCTTCTTCATTACTGGGCTGTTTGCTTACTGAAGGCAACAATTTCCATGTCCCTTCCATGTCTCCACACTACTATGAACATAGGAGCTGAAGACGGGCTTGAGATCAATGAAATCCAAGGCCAGAGCAGATAAACAATAGAGTGTGTCAGCTTAGTTGGTTTGATATCTGCAACAGCCGTCACCTGCATAGGGACCTGAAGAGAGAAAGAAGCCTAATGTCCCAGATGCAGCAGGATCATTTGGTCATTTTTACTGGCCACTTGGATAGCATCTCCAGTTCCCTGCTGGCTCATCTCTCGTGAGCTAGATAAACACCACAAAAAAGCATTTAGAAGCCAGCTTGGGCATGGTGTTGAGAATTAAAACACATTGATCTGGCTGTGTGTTGGTCATGAACTAAGACAGTTCATTGAACTTTTTGACAATTGTTTCTGCAGAAATTCAGCAAATAGGGAAAGCTTAAGGAGACGACTCAGTGGGTCAGAGTGCTTGCTGTGCAAGTGTGAGGGCCTGGGGTCAAATTCCAAGAACCCCTGAAAAGCCAGATGCCCAGGACAAGCGCAGAACAAGCCTCTAATCACAGCCCTCCAGCAGAGAGGTGGGGGCAGGGACAGGAGAATCTCGGAAAGTGCAGCAGTCAGATGGTCTGCCATATTCATCTAAAGAAACAAAAACAAGAAAACCCACCTCAAACAAGTGGAAGGCGTAGGATGACAACTAAGCTTGTCCTTTGACGTCCATGCATACACTGTGCTGTGCATACACCCATATTCATACAAATGAATATTCATATGCACGTGCATACACACACACACAAAGACAGAGACAGAGAGAGAGGGAGGGAGAGAGAATATTCAGCAAATAGGAATATATCTAACTTTGAAACAAAACTCTCTTTCATCTCTGTGATGCACTCTGGTTGTGGAACCCTCTCATCAGGTCTTCCCTCCTGTTCTGCACATCAGACACCTGGGGTGCTGATGTGAGTCTCAGAATGGATCAGTTCAGGGCTGCCGCTGTGGTGTGAGACTTCATCATACGGAAGTCCCCAGCCACAGGGAAAAAGGAAGGATTGAGTTAGCCATCATAATTACTATTTGAGCGCACATTCACAACAATGGTAATTCTATAGAGGAGAGAAGTAAAGCAGGGGCTGTTATTTTGTACACAGGGCTTCATTTTCTCTGAGCTCTGTGGTAGATCCTGTAGTCCCCACTTTTAAGACTGAGGAAACAGAGGTTTAGCACTGAGGGCCTGGCGAGATCCGTAAGTGCCAGGTCTGTGTGGTTTCGTAGTTCTTTTCTGCTGTTGAGGTGAGGGCAGATCAGGCTTCCTGCCTTCATTTGTAGGGTGAGGGTACGAGCTAGTTCCTTCGTTCCTGGGTGCACAAGCATCACTGAAGAGCTTCAAGTTGTCTTTGCTATTTCAAAACCCCAGAGGACAGTAGAATTGCACTGTCTTGTTTGGGTTGAATGTCACCACCCTGGGTTGCCTCTGTAATCTCCCAGTGAGTACACACACTGATTGTCAGTTGTGTGTGCTCACCTGATTAATGAATGCCTTCTCTTCTGCACTATTTGGAGGCATGATGGCATGGGAACAAACCTGTTCTCTAAGCAGGAGAAGATTAGGAAATGTTAGGCCAGCCTGTCTCTAGAACCTTACCTGCCTTGGGACCAGGAGACCCTGAGAGGAGTTACCCAGGCCATCTTTGAACCTAACTGTAGCCCAGGCAGGCCTTGAACCCACATACTCTACCAAGTAACAGATTACAGGACCTCAAGAGAGATCCCTAAAACCAGCTTTAGTAAGATACTCTCTCAAAGTGTCAGACCCGAGCCTCAAAGCTACTAGCAGCACTAGGGGAATGAGCAGCTGACAAAGCAAAGCTAAAGGAATGTTCTGGACTTCTCAGGGGTCAGCGTGGGGCTCCGTGTCCCAAAGAAGGACAGGTACAATACAGTTCCCAGATGTCTCTGGGGCATGTCATTCTATGTGCAGCCCTTGAGAGGTAGCCAAAGGAGACCCCAAAGCACATGTGCCTTCCAAACTGTGCTCTTGGGTCTTGTTCACATTTCCAAGGGCCAAAAGTCCTTCCAGCAGGAAGCTTACAGACTGAACCGTGCCTCTCTGAGAGCTGGATCTGAGGACTCTATTGGTGATGGCCCCTGAGTGCTCTGCTGGGCCGGGTCCTTCCATCTTCCCTGTACTCATCTTGCATGTTTGTTTTCAGAGCTGGACTACAGAAACTCCTATGAAATTGAATACATGGAAAAGCTTGGCTCCTCCTTACCTGTGAGTTCCTCCTATACACTGGCCTGGCAGGGACTTCTGTGGGGTCTCCAGCAAGGCTGCACAGGGTCCCTCAGAGTTGTCCCCTCACATGGAGATGCCAGTCCTCATTCCTAGGCTCATTGCTCCAGGCCTTGGAACACTAAACTGATCACCTTACCAGTGACTTCTGTCCTCCCTTTTAGCCACACTTTGTACAGTCAGTGCCCAAAGCCACCTTGACCGTGGATGGACTCCCAGGGTATGAGCCTCAGCCCTGGCTATGGTATCTGCTCATGGCCCTCCTGCACTGCCAAGGAGAAAAGAAACCTTGTTTGTCATTTCTGTCTCTCTCTTTGGGATCTGCTTTAATTTCTTTTCTGATAATGTGATAAAACACTATGACAGAGGGAACCTAGAGAATTGTTAATTTTGGCTTATGTTCCAGAGGGTCAGAGTCCATGTCAGCAGATCAGACGCACATTATAAACCACAAGCAAGAAACAATCTTTAAACTTTCAGAACCCATCTCCTGTAACATACCTTCCTCCAGCAAAGCCACACGTCCTAAACCTCCCAAATGCCATCATTTGAGGACCAAATATTCAAATGCCCAAGACTGGGAGACATCTCATTTAAGCCTCCACAGACCCTAGCAGTAGTGCTCATCACTGGTGTCGGCATGCTACCATCCAGTATTCCCACGTGAGGCCTGACAGCATGGCTGGCTGCCTCCGCAGCCTCAGCACTGGTGTTTGCCACTGTGGCCCATGCGCACTGAGGCCTGAACAGGGCACATGGCAGCACCCTTAGGTCTCCACAGCCCTTCCCTCCCTTCCACCCTCCGGGCCCTCTCCTAGTCACCTCCTGCTTTCTCCTCTCCTTCGAGAACGTCAGAAAACTGAAGGCTTACTTGTTCCCTGTGAACGAGTGCTTCTTTTACTTGGGTGGCATACTCAGGCCACTGCACCCAGCTAATGTATGTGTAACTTTGATTCCTGCAGCAGGACGATGACACTCCGAAGAAGCAGGCCTTGTACCTTATGTTTGACACTCCTCAGGAGAGCCCCGTCAAGTCTCCTCCAGTCCGGATGTCGGATTCCCCAACTCCATGTTCAGGGTATGGCCTGTATGATGAGAGAATTGTGTCTGGGCCAGCGGCCCCCAAGTCCTTGTATACCTTTCCATTGTTACTCTGACTTCATTCCATAGCATGTCTCTAGGTAGCCCATAATTTAGTCTGCCCACAATGGCACAGACACATCACTTCTATACCCCAGGGCCCTTTGAATGAAGTTGAAATAAGTGACTGACAGCATCCTCTAACAGA
>JADRCD010238507.1:0-31180 GCA_019843815.1 Montemys delectorum
CATAAAAGGAGAATGCAGAAATTTTAAAATTCTGATTTAAAACGTAAGATTCCCATGTCATATTCATTATAGGTAAAGTGTTCATTCACGATCTGAAACACTGAGAAGTGCACTTGCAAAGGTATATGTAAACCTAGATGATTTCTAAGTCATTAAAGTCAGAAACATTCCAGGGGGTGGGGGGGAGTCAAGAGGAGCACAGTGGAATTAACTCGTAGCAGTATGGGCCCCATTTTAGATTTCTTTCCTGCGCTACACCTCAAGCAAAATAAAGTTGTAGGACAAATGCCAAAACATTTGACTGCCTGCGGCTGCCTCCCTGATTAACTACTGCAGTGGGGGAAGGCTCCATATTCTGCTAGGGCATCCAACATACCTTCTGCCTGCTGGCCTTCGTTGACCCCTGAAAGCAATCTTACAGCAAATCCAGCACGGCACTCACTTCTTACTTCTTTCAAACAGTTTTCTCAACAAGTGCTCTTGGCTCATGTGAGGAGAGAAGGTACATTAGAAACCCAGTGCTCCTCTTAGGATACCCCTCGCTGGTATTTGTCTAAGAAGCAATAGGCCATATTATCTGTGGGAATAAAGTCACCGAGTCCTCTCGAAAATACACTTGGGCAGTCTCTCTTCAATGCGAAAGAGTGGGGTGGCGGGAATGTGATGGTGAAGCCAAGTCTTCAAGAACCTCATGTGAGGGAATCTAGCTGGGCTTGTATGGTCTCCGGCTTGTTGTAGAAATCAAACAACTCCTTGTGATTGAATTCCACTAGAACTTTCTCAGTCTTCTTGCAGTCTTCCTTGCTCACTCCCAGTTGCAGCACGGCCTGGGGAGACTGGGGCTTTGCTTGAGCCAAGTGAGCCATCTGCAGGTTAAGCTGCCATCCCACGGTCTCTAGCTTGTGAGGGCCCGGGATCCTCTGCCGGAACTTCTCAATCGTCTCTTGACCCATAGCCGACCAAGCACTGGCAAAGGCTTCTGCTTTGTCTTGCGTAAAATGAGTAGTCTCTAGTTGCTGCTGCAGTGCCTCTGGCTTCTCGCTGTGATACATTGCCTGTTCCAAAACAAATGATACTGTCTCCAGAACCCGGTGAAGTTCTTGTTTCTCTAGAGAGAACGCAGCCTGACGTTTTTCTTCCTCTTCTTCACTGAAACTGCTCTCGGCCTTCAGGGCGACCTTTTGAAGAATCCAGCTGAGGAGTTGTGGGAATCTCCCTGTATTTAGTGCGTTTATCAGCAGCCACCGCTTTCTTCATGCTGGGGCTCTCAGGCAGGATCAGCACCCGCGGACGCACACGCCGCCATGCTTGAAGCTCCCTCGCCTGCGCGGCTAGGAAGACTTGATTTTTGGCATGCACAGCTTCAGTAGTTTCAGTCCATGGTCATCTGAACCTGTAACTTAGGGTTTGTAGTGACGGTAATGTACCACGTACATGATGGTGGAACACGTGGTAGGGGAGAAAGCAGAGAGGGACAGGAAAAGGCTGGGATCCCAACAGTCCCTCCGGAGTCACAGGTTCCCCATTAGGCCCCGTCTCCATCACCCATTCATATCACCCCAGAGGCCATCTCAGCATGACTGCTATGTTTACATGACAGATAATCAGGACACGGACACATGGGAAGAACACTGCAAGATGACAGGATTCTCTAAGGACTGCCAAACAGTGCTGGCCACCACCCAAAGCCAGTGAGACACAAGGCAGGGTTTTCTGTTACTCAGTTCAGACAGAGTGTGCCCCTTCCAGGATCTTTGGACTGCTGGCTTCTAGGACCATGAAGAATGATGACAACCAGCTGATGGCACTTTGTTACAACAGACACAGAGATGGGGAGAAAAGCCATTGGCAATATGATAGCAGGAAACGTGACCCAAGTGCAAGCTTCAGCGAGAGGTTAAAGTATCTGAAAGGTCAGGGGAAGGCTGCCTTCCTCTCGGGTGGGTCATCCTTCATGTGCATGTTGCACTCACTCTGGAGAAGTCAATTTGACAGGATGTCCTCGGAAGTCTGGAAATTACCATTGACACATTGATTCCTAGGGTCTTGGAACTGAGAAGAGTAGGTCTAGCTCACAGTACTTCTATTTCTCTATCCAGTTATCCATTCACATAATGGTAAGCAATGTCCAGTGCTGGCTTGGCCCTTGATCTACCAGCAATTCACTCATCTTCAGTCAAGCTTGTTTCTGCAGCCCCAGATCTGTTGATATCTCTGACTCATTTAATGAACACCAGAGCTCAGCATCTCTGTACCCAGCATGGCTCTGCCTCTCCAGGCTGGCAGCCTCCCCTGTACCTTTCTCAGTGAAGAACCCCTCTTCTGCTTGCTTGCAAGTAGGGGTCTAACTCTTTCTGGAGGTGGGGGGCCTAGAGGCCCCCGAAGGCAGACTCTGGGCCAGCTCCTCAGCCTGAAACTTTGGTTCTATTCACAGTGGGTCTCTACTGGGATGAGTGGATGGCCCCATCCTTGCTTTTCTGTCCAATGGTAGAACAAGATTTATTTTTCAGTTTCTCTTAAAGAAATTCTCCCTGTACCAAAAAGTTGTTCAGTTGTGTGAACAATATAGATTCTGGGAGAATACTTTAGAAATCAGGACAATGGGCTGGAGAGATGGCTCAGCAGTTAAGAGCGCACATGTAACATTTTGTTACATGTGTGACAGAGTATGTCCATGCATATATGAAGATGATGTCTGGTGTATGCACACATGGATATGGATGCTCACATTTGTTTTGTGTGTGTGTGTGTGTGTGTGTGTGTGTGTGTGTGTGTGTGTGTAAGCCAGAAGAGGTCATCAGATGTGAAGAAACTGGTATCAGCTAAAGACATCCAAAGACTAAGTTCTCAGGACAAAGGAGGTTTATTTGATCCAGAAGGACAGAGGGTAGGGAATAAGAGACAAAAACAGAAGATAGAGGATGAGGGAGAAGGGGAAAAGGAGCAAGGGAGAGGGGGGAAGGGATACTTGTCCCAAAGGGTTCAAAGGCCAGCCTCTTGATAGAGAGTAGACAGACATGGCCGGTAGGTAAATGGCAGTTTATAAAGGTACGAAGTGAAACCCTGTGTTAGGATGAGATATTTAATTTTAGCTGGGCATGTTAATTAGGTGAGCCTTTAATTAGGGGGCTTTTGATTGATAGACTTCAGTACTTTGATAGTTGGACCTTGGTAGTCAGTCTCAGGAGGAGGAAGTGGCCACATAAGGGAAAAGACCTTGATAGGCCTTTCGAAATGTAATCGATTTTTTTTTTTTTTTAAGCAAGGAAGAGGGAATGGGGTTGGAGGGGGGGGTGAGAAGGGAAAGG
Source organism: Montemys delectorum (assembly GCA_019843815.1). Taxonomy (NCBI): domain Eukaryota; kingdom Metazoa; phylum Chordata; class Mammalia; order Rodentia; family Muridae; genus Montemys; species Montemys delectorum. Next base: position 3,309 of record JADRCD010238507.1, read on the forward strand.
TCTGCCAGAGCCACATTTGCTACATGTTCACACTGGCTAGCACACCTTTAAGCTGTCCTGTTCTTTCACTCACCCTTCCCTTGCAGGACAGTTTCTTTGCTGAAACTGGAGCTAGGCCAGCAGCCAGCTAGCCCTGCCTAAGCCTCATGTCTCTGGCTGCCCCCCACAGTGCTGGGCTATAGGTGAGGATATCAGACATGGACTCTGGGGATTTGTGCTCAGGTCCCCATGTCTGTCTAGCAAGTGCTCTTGCCAGTGAGCTATCTCCCCAGTCCCAAGTGTGCTTTCTCTAAAGCTTTTTAAAAAGCAAGGCAGAAATAGTGTGCCCCATGGTACTTGAGAGGGTTCATTGTCCCCAGACACATAATCTGAAGTCTTACCTGTGGCAGGGTGGAAAATTGGGTGGCCTGGACTAATGTAAGGCAGTCATCCAATTCCTTACTTTAGTCTTTAAAATGATTATTCTTTTCCACTCCTCTCTCTCCCCTTCCGTACCTCTCTTTTGTTATGGATTGGATAGTTGTGCCACTCAGAGTTCAAATGCTGAAAACATCTAACCCCTAAGGTGACATTACTTGGAGGCTTTGAAAAAGTGATAAGTTTACATGAACTCATGGGAAGGGGTTCCGTGACAGATGGCTATCCCGACAGGAAAAAAAAAAAAAAAAAAAAGGAAGAGCGACCAGAGTCCCCTCTGCCATCTTGTGCAGGCGGGCAGCTGTCTGGGCACTAGGGAAAGAGTCTTGCTGGGGAGTTCAACCTTCAGCACTTTCATTCAGTCTCCAGGAAGCCACAAAGTGTGGGGAGTAGATGAAATTCTGAGGGAAGGGGTATTGTTGGTATGGGCCCCAGCGATATGAAGGACCCAATGTCCTAGAACCATGGGGATGGGCAAACCTTCCCCTGGGCTGGGTCAGGAAATTGACAAAGACTGCCTTTGGTTCGTGTGGGGATGTTGAGAGCGTCTGCAAAACCTAGCAGCCACAGCCTTCCTATCCCAGGGTGACTGAAACCTGAGACTCCGTACAGAGACTTCCCACAAAGACCAGCTAAACCATCCTTGAGCTGACTGGATGACTGGTGGTAGGCGCCCTCTGTCATAGTGAGCACAGCCCACTGGATCTCAGTGTTTCTGTGTGTGTTATCTGTGTCCCATCCTCTTTGTCTGGTATATTGGTTATGTCTATTTATCTTTCAGTGTTTTCCAAAGGAGTCCCATCCTATCTATCTTCAGTCTTTCACTTGAATTCATGACTGAGAATATATATATATTATATGCCTTAGACCTAAGCTCCTTAGAGACTCCACTTTGGCTTCCCAGCAATCTGCATGCTCAGGTAATCACTGCAATTGCAAAGATGTAAGAATCAACCATTAAATTAACTGCTTTTCATTCCAAGTGACGGGAAATTTCCAACAGGTGAGCATGACTCTCACGCAGTCACCATGGCAACAAGCGCAGGCAGGTCTGATGTAGTGTTCCCACTCTCTTCTGCCCCTACACTCACACCATCCGATACATCGCTCAGTACATCCAGATTTATTTTCCGATGGTGTCTTAGTTGGGGTTTCAATTGCTGCAGTGAGACACTATGACCAAGAAGCAAAGCGGGGGAGGAAAGGGTTTATTCAGCTTACATTTCCACACTGCTGTTCATTATCAAAGGAAGTCACGACTGGAACTCACACAGGGCAGGAACTTGGAGGCAGAAGCTGATGCAGAGGCCATGGAGGGGTGCTGCTTACTGGATTACTCCCCCTAGCTTGCTCGGCTTGCTTTCTTATAGAACCCAGGACTAGCATTTTTGGGTGAGTGAGGGTGTGTCTGTAGAGGAGATTGTGGGCCCCTAGCTTCTTCTCTCTCTCTTCTTTGCTGCTGACTATAAAGTAAGTAGTTAACTCCTGTGTACACACCCACCACAGGCCTAAATGTAGTGAGGTCAACTACTGCCCAGGGGTGGCACTGCCCACAATGCCCCCCACATCACTAATTGAGAAAATGCCTTACAGCTGGATCTCATGGAGGCATTTCCTCAAGGGAGTCTTTTTTCTCTGTGCTAACTCCAGCTAGGGTCAAGTTCACACACAAAGCCAGCCAGTACAGATGGTCTCTCAGGGTAAAGACCTAGGAGTTAAGATAAACTTCCCAATGGAGATGGAGATAAGGGGATACACACACACACACACACACACACACACACACACACACACACACATATCAGTAACCCTTCTGTTACCAAAACAGACTCCTGACATGATATATAAAGACACAAGGTTTGTTTTGCTTCTAGATTTAGGAGTTCTAGCCCCAGATAGTTGACCCCACTGCATTTAGGCTTGTGGTGTGTACACAGGAGTTAACTACTTACTTTATAGTCAGCAACAAAGAAGGGAGAGAGAAGAAGCTGAGGTCCCACAATCTCCTCTAAAGACACACCCTCACTCACCCAAAAATGCTAGTCACACCTCTGTCTTGTTTGTTGAGTGATGTTTTTATTCAGACAGGTTTTCATATGGTTGGCCTCGAACTCACATAGAAGTAACTGTTTCTGCCTCCACAGTGATAGGATTAAAGGCACCCCCACAAGTAGGCCTCATCTCTTTTTTTTTTGGATCCCATTACAGATGGTTGTGAGTTACCATGTGGTTGCTGGGAATTGAACTCAGGACCTCTGGAAGAGCAGTCAGTGCTCTTAACCGTTGAGCTATCTCTCCAGCACCAGACCCCATCTCTTACAGGTTTACTAACTCCAATAGCACCAAGTTGGAGACCAAGTGTTTAAGACATAACTAATACACACAAGATGAAAACCTGGCATAGAACAAAGGTTACAGCCTTCTGAATGAGGCAGGCTCCTTTCCCTGTTACAAAAATGAGAAAATCATGTAAGACCGACCCCATCACAGATTTGGGCTTTATGAATCTGTGTTTGGCAAGGAGACAGGGATATTGATAGTTTTGCTTTGCTGAATACCTAAGGTCTCTGAGACTTCCTTCATCACAAGCTGCCATTCCAACCCCATCTCTACCCACATCCCAAGCTTCTGGAACACTTGCATATCTAGCTAGAAGTTACAAGCTCGGGCCTCCCTGATTCTGGCTGGAACAAATTTCTTTGATCAGTCTGTGATCTTTTAAATATGTTTTTTTTTAAACTTAAAATATTTGTATTTATTTCTTTATTTGCGTGTAAAAGTGTTTTGCTTGCATGTGTGTATGAGTATCATGCTCATGCCTGATGCTTAAGGTCAGAAGAAGGCATGGGATCCCCTGGAACTAAAGTTGTATATGGTTGTAAGCTGCCATGTGAGTGCTGGGATTTGAATGTGGGTCCTCTGGAAGAGCAGCGAGTGTTCTTAACCATTGAGCCATCTCTCCAGCCCCAGGTGTGACTATACTAAATTTTCTCCATGCTTAGTAAAGACTAATGACCACCTTTGTGTGATACATTTAAAAATGAGAACAAAAGGTAAACTATTAAAATGATATGTTGTATTTTCTTTTCTCTTTTCATTAAAAATGATTTTTATTCTTATTTTATGCATGTTTGTGTAGCATATGCATGCCTGGTCTGTGGAGGCCAGAAGAAGGCATTAAATCCCTTGCAAATGAAGTTATAGGTGGTTGTTAGCCTCTGTATGGGTACTGGGAGTTGAACCCTGGCCCTCTGAAAGAGCAACAAGTGCTCTCAACTATTGAGCTCTCTCTCTAGCTCTGGTGGATTTCTTCTAACATTTCACATTGATGGCCTCAGCTAGTCCTATGAGGCGTCGGAACAGAAGGGCACATTGGTGATAGAGAGACAGGCTCTGGAGATTCTGAAGAACCAGCCTGCCCATCTTAGCCTTAAAAGCCATCTTATAGCCGGGCGGTGGTGGCGCACGCCTTTAATCCCAGCACTTGGGAGGCAGAGGCAGGCAGATTTCTGAGTTCGAGGCCAGCCTGGTCTACAGAGTGAGTTCCAGGACAGTCAAGGATACACAGAGAAACCCTGACTCAAAAAAAACAAAAAACAAAAAACAAAAAAAAAAAAAAAAAAAAAAGCTATCTTATAGTAAAGACAAACTAGGTTTGTTCCTGGTTATGATTAAACCTCAAGGTATGTTTCTCAAGGATTGGGCTATGCCTACCTGCAACCTTTATTACAAATGGTTCTGTACCACCTCTCCCAGGAATGGCAATCACATCTTTGTTTCAGAAAGTTATTATAACCATTATGTAGCCCTACCTTTGTTTCAAAAGGTTCTATGACCGTCTCTGACTACCTTGTTATGACTACCTGTTGTGATTACCTTGTTTTGACCACTGCTTATATTCTGCTCCTGTAAGGCTTCTATTTTTCCCCATTTGGAAATGCCCTACCCCTGAGCTATAAAAGCCCTACCTACCTTCCTCACTTCAGGGCCGATCTCTCGAACTTCACTTTAGGGGAGGCAGCCTACGTACATGAATAAAAAGCTTACTTTAATTAAATGCTTGCTTTAATTAATTTGGCAATGATAATTTGGGTTGGTGGGTTTTTTGGGGGAATTAATGATCCCCAGGCAGATTGGTATTTGTTGGAAGAACTCTTTACGGCACCCCACAGTGTCCCCGACACTTTTGCTTGCCCATAGTAATCATGATGGCAGCTTCATGTTATAGGTGCAGGGATAAAGCTCAGTGGGTGAGTGGCTTGCTAGAGGCCAGGCAGTTGTAAAGACCTTTTCAAGTTGGAATCCATTCTGGCGCTAATTACTTGGAGTTATGACATAGCTCACAACTTAAAAATATTGTCCCCAGGAAGTTACTCTATGTAGCGGGTGTAGACCGGATGTGTAGTTCACTCACACTCTGACAAGTTGACCACATATCAGAGTGGAGCTAGGATCCCCTTCAGTTTTGCTACAGTTGTTAGTATAACTCCCAGAACTCAAGGAAGTTTTGTACTTCGGATTTTTTTTTTTCTAAAGGATACATACAAATCGGGACCAAGCAAAGGACATCACTCGGAGTCTGAAAGCACCTGGTATGGTCCTTTCTCCTGGTCCATTAGTCTTTGTATGGTTGCATACACCAACCAATACGCTCCGCAAGCTCCAGCATCCAGGCTTTTTTATGGAGCTTTTGATATACAGGCATAATTGATAAACTTAGCCTGACTCCCCACCCTCTCTGGGCTCAGTCTCACGGTAGGCCTACGTGACAACTAGCTACTACCCAGAGCCAGCTCATTACTATAAATTCAGGTAAGGGTGAGGGGCTCCTAGAACGTGGGAAATTGCAAGGGTTTTAGATGCTACCTCCCAGAAACCTAGAACAAAGACCAGATAAATCTTTTTAGGACAATAGCAGAACCATGCAGTTTCTGTGTCTGCAGATTTTTGCCGGCTGTTTTCCTTTATGCCAAACTCCATTTCAGGGAAATCACCTCTCACCTGGTTTTCCACTATGAATTAAAGCAAGAACTATGAATTAAAGGCTATGACTTAAAGCAAGAACTCAAGATCTATCCTGACTTCTTGGAGGTCTAGAGAGAGGTTTCCTGTATTTCAAAACCACTCCCCGCCCTCCCGTTTCTGCCCACTAGAAACCAGACACAACCCATGATCCAGTCTTGTCCTATGTCCCCCGCCCCGCCGCCTCCCGCCCCCGAGGTGGAGGAAATGAAACCACAGCAGGAAGAATGCTGGCAGCTGAACGTACAGACTCTCTGCCACAGCAGAGAGCAAGCCTTGAAAAATGGGAAGCTCCTGAAAGTGAAGCACGTGGGCAAGGCCAGTTCAAGATGTAGAAGTCTGCGTTTATCCTTAATCTGCATTTTAAACATCCCCTCCCCCAGCCCATCTCCTCCGTAGCTCTCTGTTCTAAGGCTTGCAAGGTGAAAAGGACGGGTGGATGTGAAGTGATTTCAAAGGAATAAAATTCTCGGACAGCAGTTTGTACAGGAGCCATGCAGACATCCATTTTAATTATTGATGCGAAACCCTGTCACTGGTGAGAAGGAAAGGGGCTTTCTTTTATTGCACACTTTCTATGCACTGTGATCGGCACTCGGATTCCACACACCATTTAACCCTCACCATCCCATGGATTGTGTTCCGGATCCTTCCCTCACCGCGGCTCTGCAAGATTAAAGAATTAAGCCTGTATCTGGCTGTCTCCAGTTGCTGGTAATAGCCAGAAAATGTTGCCATTATGTTTGTTGCTCTGTGCTTTATTAAATATTATTTTGTATGATTATGTAATTAAACTGTGATCCTCTGAAACCGGTCATTTCGAAAGCGGGGGCAGCTGAACAAAGGTAATCAAAGAAAAGCTTCATTTACATTAATCCTGCTGGGAGACTGTTCGGGTCATTTCTCTGAATATACCCGGGTAACCTTGCTTAGCTTAGTGTAAACATTAGGCTGCTTTCCGTTATTAAACCTCTGCTAATTCAGGCCCCTGATGCAGAGCAAATGCGCTATTAATGATAAACGCAGCAATCACATAAAAGGCTCGCTATGGGATTATAAGAGCAGCCGGATTCAAGCTCCGGCTTCCAGTGTACCTCGGTGTTACTGACCTGAGTTGATAAAGGAGAGGGTTTTAGGAGGATGGATGTAGAGACCTGACCTCTAAATTAGCTCTGTACTAGTGCCACCTAGTGGCCATGCTGGGCGCCAGCAGGTCCTTCATATTTCTAAGGGGTTGGGCTCTGGGCTCTGCCTTCCTTAGCTACCCAAACTGGTGTTTTTTGGTTTTGTTTGTTTATTTGTTTGTTTGTTTGTTTGTTTTTACAAAGGCACTAGAGTTGCTTGTGTGATAGAATGTGAATGAGTCAGTCGTTTACTTCAGATTGATGCAGAAATTTAAGTACCTGAGATGGTGAATTTAGAGCCTTGGCTCATTTTAGTAAAGCCCAAGAATGTCGGCTCTCCTGCTTTTTTTTTTTTTTTTCGATCCCTAGCCTCCTGATTCCCGAGGAACCCATCAGTGCAAACAGGCCACCCTTCTTCCACATCTCCACGACAGAGTCCTCAGTTGACACCACAGCCCAGAAGGAAAATGAGAAAGTCCAGTCGTTCCCCAGAACACTCAGTCAGTGGCTTTTATTTTCTCTCTCCAGGCGTCTCTTAGTCACATGCCTGGCAGAGGCTGCTCACGAATAGTTCTTCAGCACTGCTCCTGAGTGATGTGGAACATCTGCAGTGCACCGTGGCTGACTGAGTGCAGAGAATACTAAGTTGGTTAGCCATACTGCCCAATTCAGAGAGAGACAAAGATGCCTGAGCAAGGAGACAGGCTCCTCCTGCTACAATATACACCAAAGGGGATTACCATAACAGGGGAACATGGGAGGCAGGTCAGGGTCTGAGGTGGGGTTTGCCCTAATTTTAATCTTTAATCCTGAATCTGTTACTTCTATAGTTGATTGGTCACCGCAATCAGGAATGAAAAAGTGAGAGACCGTCCGCCAAGGCTTCTGGTGTACTGGACTAGGTTGATAAAAGAGATAGGTTTTTTTTTTTGTTTGTTTGTTTTTTGTTTTTTTTGAAGGAATTGGTTGTAGAAATCGCCAGGCCCTATAAGACTACCCTTTTTTGGATGTTACTGAAAGACATGCTCAGAGTATATCCAAACCAAAGCACCTTCCAACAATGATGTTCAGGTTCAAGTCAGGAAACTAGGAAAAAAAACCCCAGTTACATGTATTTGTGTATGTCTGTGGTATGTATGAATGGTGCATGCACATGGGTGTCTGGGTATCTCATGTCTATGCATTGGGACCAGAGCAGTACATAAGAGGTCTTCTTCTATAGCTCTTGGCCTTGTTGACTTGAGTCAGGGTCTGTCACTGAACCTGAAACTCATTCTTTTGCCTAGTCTGTCTGGCTGGCCAGCTCTTACGCTCTTCCTATCTCTGCTCCCTAATGCTAACTTTACAAGTATGTGTAGTTATGCCTAGTTTTCTATGTGGGTGCTGGGGATTTGAACTCAGGTCCTCCTGTTTGCAGGGCAAGTGCTCTTACCTACTGGGCCATCTCCCCAGCCCCATATAGAAGACAGCAGTATTAACAGAGATAATTAGTGCTTCCCAGTGTGACGCAGCCCTCTGAGGAGAGTGGTGGTGTTGGGAAGGTGTTGGTGGCTCCTGAGTTTGGAGGAAGCTCTGCAAGATTGGAGTTAAAAGCGCCACATATTTGCAGGCCAGAGTACTATGTTTGCTCACTGTGATGATAAAATACCAACAAAGCAGTTTAAAGCAGGGAGGGTTTCTCTGGACTCACAGATGGAGGGTATGATCCATCATGGTGGGGGAGTTCCGGCAGTAGGGGCTTGAGGCACCTTGCATCTGAAGTTTGGAAACAGGTGCTGAAGGTTGCAGCTCAGAACACTTGCTTTCTTTCTCTGCAGCCTGGGGCCCTGGCCTACGGAGTGGTGCCACCCACACTTATAGTAGTCTTTCTACATCAATTAACCCATCTTGACATTCCCGGCCTGGGGCCCTGGCCTATGGATTGGTGCTTCCCACACTTAGGGTGGGCTTTCTACATCAATTAACCCGTCTTGACACTCCCTGATAGATACTCTCAGAGGTTTGTCTCCTAGGTGACTCTAACTAAATCACATGAGTTTTCATTTTAGCTCAGCAACTGGGGATATAAGACTTCTTAATATGCAGGAAATATGAATAAATTTGGGTCTATATAAGCTGAGAGTAGCTGCTCTTACTATAAGACAAGAGTGATGCTATACACACTCCTTTCTTGATATTTAAAAAGTCTTATCAGCATCTTTAGTGAATTCTCATCATCTGGGGACCCATAGAAAAGCATGTTAAGGGCTGGTGAAATGACTCAGCTGGTAAGAGCACCCTTCCGAAGGTCCCAAGTTCAAATCCCAGCAACCCCATGGTGGCTCACAACCATCCGTCATGAGATCTGATGTCCTTTTATGGTGCGTCTGAAGACAGCTACAGTGTACTTATTTATAGTAATAAATAAATTTTGGGGCCGGAGCAAGCAGGGACTGAGTGAGCAGGGTCTACCAGAGTGAGCAGAGGTCCTAAAAAACGTCAATTCCCAACAACCAGATGAAGGCTCACAACTATCTGTACAGCTACAGCGTGCACTCATATGCATAAAATAAATAAATACATCTATAAAAAAAAGAAAAACATGTCAATCAAACTTCACCCCTAAGGCCAGGTGTGTGTGTGTGTGTGTGTGTGTGTGTGTGTGTGTCTGGATTTCCCTATGGTGGTAAGCTACTTTTATGAGGCTCTGTGAATGAATGAAAAACACTAGCTAACAGTTGTTGTCTTTCTTTGCCACAGAAACCATTCTATGCTGTGCTTTGTGATATTAAACCTGGTTCTCATTTCTCCTTTGTTACAGGGACACTGGAGAAGGACAGGAAGCCAAGAGGAGGGAGCTAAGAATCTCCCCGCTCTTGTTGCTTGCTATTTCTGTCCGTGCTGATGCAACAGCGGCTCTTTAAGTAGCAGCAGCAGCAGCAGCAGCAGGTCATTCGGGTATCTCCCACACTCCCTGCACCAGCCTCCAGGGGCCTCAGCTGCAGGACACCCCTTTTGTGCACGCACACTGTAGTCCTCGGGAAGCTGTGGCACTACCCTCCGCACACCCAGCCTCCTACTGCTCAGGCCCCCTTTCCCTTTTACTTTTGTATTTTTTTTTTTTTATGTGAACAACCAGGTAATACCACTCATTACATATTTTGGAGGGTTTTGCCTTTTGAAAGTAGGCGAGTGGTTTAAAAACTTAAAATACATTTATTTGCGTCAATGCGTACGTATATACGAGCTTGTGTGTATGTGCATGTGCACGTGACATAGGATACACGTAGAGGCCAGAGGATAAATTACAGGAGTGGGTTTTTGCCTCTCCCTGTGTGGGTCCTGAGAACTGAACTCAGGTCACTGGGCCTAGTGGTTAAGTGTCTTTCTGCTGAGCCATCCTGCTAACTTCAACTTTTGGTAGTTTCCTGTACATCTCTCGTTCCTGCTCTTTTACCAAAATCAGAAAGCAAAATAACCTGAGGGAAAGCCCCAAACCTCCTCTTCTGCAGTGATGCGGATGAGGAGATATTCCTCTCCTTCTTTCTCTTGCTTTTCTACCCAGATCCAAGAGGTCCCCAGAGAACTTTCTAGCCCTTTCCCTTAAAGGTGCTAGGAGAGACTGGGATAGGAGTCTACTTGCATCTCACCTTAGCTCTTCTTGTTCTCTACTGCCACTCTCTTGTGGGATTGTGAGGCAGAAGAGATGGCCCATCCCATTTAGGGAGGGACAGCTCTTGTTTACATCCATTCAGAACAACCAAGGACAAAGACAAAACCAGGTGTTTGGCGAGCCGAGCTGATCAAACATGGTCCCTGCCCTAGAGCAGGTTTTATCTAGTAATGACAAGTCAGTGTAGAAGTCTGAGCCTAAGCCTAAATACTTTTATCATGCAATCAATCATTGGTGCTTAATGCCATCTGTGAAGGTCTGGGGAGGCTGCTTGAGAGAATATCTAACAACTGAGTGGCACCCCGGACACATCAGCACATGTCGGTTGGCACAAAGGTGCCTGAGAACATTTGTGTGTAGGACCATATGGGGAGGTCTATAAAACCAGGGCAGAAGGCTAAGCACACTGGGTTGCTGAGACGGAGCACAGGGACCATGGGAAGCAGATAGGGATGAGACCCATCTGCAGCATAGACAGCTCACACTAGCAGTTGTGTGAGAGAGTTGGCAAAGCTGTGAGGCAGGAGAGCGGCGACAAGCTGGCGTAATACAAGCTGGTGGCTCCAAAGATGTGGAAGAGATGTTCCACTCTTTTCTGAGCCAAACAGTGACTCAAAGCAGTGAGTGCAAATGGATAAAGCATCCAGCAGAGACACTGGGTTCAACCTGGGAAGATTGTGTTGCAAGGAGAGAGAGCTGAAGTATCCAGGGGACCATAGGAAGGACCAATGGGCAGGCAGTAAGGCTGAGCGTGTGTGTGTGTGTGTGTGTGTGTGTGTGTGTGTGTGTGTGTTTCAGAGTTTGGAGTGTGCCACATTCCAGTGTCTGGGTGCCATTCCGTAGGCTGAGGGAGGACGTGATGTGAGGCTGTGGGTCATAAAGTCTAATCTGGCAGTTGTGTGTAGGAAGGAGATTGTGTCAGTTGTTTTCTTTGTTGCTATGACAAACAGCTGCCAAGAAACATCATAAGAAAGGGAGGACTTATTTTGGTTATAGTTTGAGGGGCTATAGTTCTTCAAGGCCAGGAAGGCACCATGGCAGGAACACAAGACAGGTGTCCCACAGCAGACGGAAAACCTCAAGGCCCTCCCACAGTGACTCATCCTCTGGTGAGGATCTACTTCCTGAAGGTTCTCTGACCTTCTGAAATAACAACACCCACTGGGGACCAAGAAGTCAAACACCTAACCCCGTGGGAACATTTTCTATTCAGGGCACAGCAGGAGCCCTGCCGCAAAAAACTAGAGTATTGGCAAGGGATGGCAAGGGTTGGAACCGACATATTGATGAGCATTAAAATGTGTGGGGGCGGGCAACTGGATGACGGGCAGGGAGCGAGTGACTTTGGAGCCCTCAACCCTCAATGGGGTGTCTTTCCCAAGCTGTGACCGTCAAAGTTCAGTCAACTAGACAGGAGAGGAGGAGGAAAGATTATAAGACCCAGGGGTGGTGTGTGACTCCAAGGAAGGACACAACAGAACCGATGCACATATGAACTCACGGAGCCATGACAGCACACACACGACCCACATAGGTCCAAGTTAGATGGGGTCTCGGTGCCAGGAATGGGAAGTGGGCACGGGGTTCCACTGCTCACAAAGAAGAAATCTGCAATGAATGCCTACTGGCAAAGGGAAAATCAGTTTTCACCAGTGGGGCATTAGAGTAGGCCCCGTGCTCAGGAGTAGCTGGCCAACAGAGAACCAAATCAATGATATTTTTGTGGACTTTCGTTTCATTTTTGCTTTGTTTGGGCCTTTTTGTTTTGTCTTTTGCTTATTTGTGTTGAGTTTTGTTTTTGTTTCTTTCTTTGCTTGTTTTATTTGTTTATTTGTTTATTTGAAAGCGAGAAACCAGAACACAGAGTTGGGTGGGTAGGCAGCTGGGAAGGAGCTGGGAGAAGCAGGCAGAGGGAAAAACCATCATTAAAATACACTGTATGAAAAGAAAAGTCTCAATTCAAATAAAGGAAAGTGGCCTTGGGGATCACAGTTGGAAGGAAGGCTGCTGAAGTGAAGGCCAATGATGGGGCAGTGTTGGGGCCTAGGAGTCCAAATTCCCTAAGAGTTTGTTAATTAAAGTGAGAAGGATGCCAAATTGAAAAGGCAATAGAAAGGTAATTTTAGTGTCAGCGGTCAGTATCTGAGTAATGTATCTTCTTTGCCAGTCCTGTAGCACACAGGGAATCGGCCCATGGTGCCAGGCGAGAGACACTGCAACAGGCGGGGAAGGGAACAAAGGAGTGTGAGGTGGCACACCCCTGGCGGTGAGATGCCCACAGCGATTCCGATTTCACCCATAATCATAACCATGACAGTGCTCCATTTACTCTGCATTTGCATTTGAAAGGCTCCACGAGGCAATTTCAATGAGTAATCAATGACATTAGCCTACAAATTAGCTTCCGGCAGCGCTATACGTTAGTGCAATATTCTGAAAAGCAATAAAAGATGTGCTAAACCCCACTCCCAGGAATTTATCCTAAGGAAACGCCTAGTCTTAAAAGCCAAGCTGGAGGCCCCAAGAAGTTCATTTTAGCGTTATTCATGCCAACTGGAAATGCTGAGGGCCCAAGGCACTGACGAAGGAAAACTGTAGATGATGCTATGAGGAGTCGATGAATGTATACAAACGCAAATTATCACTAGGCGTCAGGGGAGAAACACAGAGCCGTGTTTGATTGGATAGGTGTGTAAGTACAGTTAACTGGATGGTGATGTGAGAAAAGGAAGGCAGGTGCCGTGGCCAGTCTCAGGCCTCAGTGGTTAGGAGGCTGAGTTCAAATCCTGTGATATACCAGCCTGTGACCTTGTTTTCAACTTCTTGTACCTTCTGCTTCTCATCTATAAAAACACCGAGGTGCCATTTGAAAATCCATTCATTAAAAGTGCTTGCCTCCAGGAGTTGTGGATATCCCAGCAAGATAATCTACACAAAGCAAATGCATCCATAAACATGTTTGACCAATGACACAGTCACTGGCTAGGCATGTCTGTCTGTCTGTCTGTCTGTCTGTCTGTATATATGTGTATGATTGTTTTGCCTGCGTGTATGTATGTGCACCCACGCATGTCGTGCCTTGGAGACAGAAAGAGGAGGTAGGATCCCCTAGAACTGGAGTTACAGAAGATTGTAAGATACCATGTAGGTGCTAGGAACCTAATTCTGAATCCTCTGTAAAACCATGATCCATCTCTCTAGGCCCCAGTTTCTACTTTATACTACAGCTACCTCAGTGATTTTTTTTTTTTAATGTGCAAAGGATGTAATTATCTTTAGTGGAATTAAGTAGAGCCAAGCAGAATTACTCAAAACATTGAGACAAAAATGTTAGGTACTGGGTTTACTGTTTCGTGTCTGTGGTTTTGTTTCTGGTTTATTGTATTTTAAATGGACTTGACATCTCATGACTTTAGGGGTGAAATAAATATAATACCAAAAGAAAAGGAAAAAAAAAAGAGAGAGAGAGAGACCAGAAAACCTTGACTCTGTGCCTTTTGGCGTTGAACTTCTTTTCTGCCTCAACTATTTGAAGCATAGATGCAAACAATTTAAGTTCATGTGCTTTCTTGCCCAAATGGTAGAGTGTTGAGGACTAGGCACTGGTGTCAAGAGGGCACTGGAGGGCTCAGGCCAGGCAGAGATGGATGGCTGTGAACTTTCATCAATTGCCATGAAAGGTTTGCGTTGCTGGGCAAGGGAGGAAGGGAGAATTTCATCGCTTCCTGCCTGGCACCCAGGATGCTGTCACCCTACCTGAGATGTGGATGGTACTGATGTTGTTAGAACCCTAGTAGTTCCCACTCATTGTCTCTGTCCTTATTATTCCACATAGGGAGGACGGTCCTGGTGCTCACTGTGGTCAGAAGATGTTGACATGTGACTATCCTATTCACCCTCAGCTTCAAAGGGAAGGGAAGAAGAGGCCTCTGCTCAGCGCCAGGCTTTCACCACAAAGGAGAGCCCTGCAGAGCAGACCCTGGCTCATCAGCGGCTTTGCTTCTGACTGCTTGGAGCATAATCTTGGAACCAGTCCAGTACTCAGCTCTAATGACCTGGTGTGTTGTCTGCATCATGAATGAAAAGGCTGATGATGTTCCAAGCATCGGCTTAAGAGAACACCAGGCTGGCCCAGTTCCCAATGCACTGGGCCTGTGTAGGAGCTCAGGTACCTGCTCTTCCTGCTATGCTTCAGAGCGCAGTGGGCCTTAGAGCGTGCATCCAGCGATGATGCCTGTAGGACCTGTTCTTCACACACACACACACACACACACACACACACACACACTCGCGTATGCACGTGCACACGCACACACCCAGTGTTCACAGAGGCACTGTCAGGTTGCCCGTTTCAGTCACAGTAGTGTTCTTTTAGTAACAAAGGACTGAAAAGAATCCAAGTGTCCACAAATAGGAAATGGACTAAACAAACTGTGGCACACTAATGAAAAGGAATGAGGCGAGTTCTCACCAAGCTGAGGGGCAAAGGTGGCTGCTCCAGGGATTTAGGTTAGTTTACATAGGCTGGAGCATCTGTTGTAAGCATGGATCATGAAAAGAGATTTAGGGGCTGGTGAGATGGGTCAGTGGGTAAGAATGCTTGCTCTTGAGCTCGAATCCTCGGCACTCACGTAAAATGAAAGAAGGCATGGCTATCATTGCCTGCCGTCCCAGCACTGGGAGGCAAAATAAAAGGGATCCTTGGAGGTTGCTGGCCCGCCAGTCTCACCACGCACGCGCACAGGCATGAATGCGTACCACAAGGGGTTTGGGCTGGAAGCTGTTTTATCATGCTAGCTCAATGCTCCGTGATGAATTAGTGAAAGGACGTCAGGAACCACACGAAGGAAGAAATAACAGCTCCGAGTCTAAATAGGGCACTGCCCAAGGAGAGGATGGGATTGGAGCTTTGTGAACGCTGAGTAGAGCCTTTACCGTGCGAGCATGATCTGCAGTCTGTGTTTTGTTTACATACTGGCTAAAGAGCAAAGAGGTGTGCAGTGTCTACGCATGGGTTGGCACGGGTGCTAGGAAACACATGCTCAATTTTCATGGTATGAGTCAAATGGAAAACACTTGAGGCTGAACATAGAATAAAAACACAAGCAAGTTAATCGAAGAAGGGCTGGAGCCATGGCTCAGGGATTGAGAACACTTGCTACTCCTCCAGAGGACCTAAGTTCGGTTCCCGGCACCTGTATCAAATGGCTCACAATGTTGCTGTGACTCCAGGGCATCCAACGTCTCTGGATTTCAAGGACATTTAACATGTATACAAATATCTACATGCGCACACGCACCTATACATAATTATCATTATTATTTTTCTTTCTTTCTCTTTTTTTTTTTTTTTTTTTGAGACAGGGTTTCTCATTTCTCTATGTAGTCCTGGCTGTCCTGGGACTCGCTCTGTAGACCCAGACTGGCCTCGAACTCACAGAGTTCTGCCTCTGCTTCCCAAGTGCTGGATTAAAGGCGTGCACCACCATGCCTGACTGTACATAATTATTGAAAACATAAAGAACCAAGAAAAGTAGGCCAGTGAGATGGTTCAGTGGGTAGAGGTGCTGCTGACAAGCCGAACCACCTGAGTTTGATCCCCAGAACCCACATGATAGAAAGAGAGAAGTAGTCAGTGTAAGCTGTCCTTTGACTTACACTCGTGTGTCATGGCATGCGTAGCACCCCTACACATAAATAAAATTTTATAATAAATGAATAAAAAGAACTAAGGAAGCAAAATAGATTAAACAACCCTAATCGGTGCCTTTGGGAATGGCTGCTTTAGTTTTAAATATTAATACCTCATGCACGTATTTAAAAAGTCAATTGAGTAGCAACAAAATATTTTGAAATGTAACTAAACAATGCAGCAAAAGTCTGTGCATTTTCATACCACTTCACAAATCAGTTGTCCATAGTTGAATATCTTCATGAAGGTGGTATAAGCCATTTAATACGGATATGCATGCATGTTTATGTAGAGAGACCGATGGGTGGATGATCAGAAAAACATAAGAAACAAGGTCACTTTAAACCCATGGCCTCTAGGCTCTCCACAGCCAGGCTTGTCTTCTGCTGCATGAGTGTCTGTGCTGTCTGAAACACTGTAGTTAGCTCCATAATCCGAAAAACACATGGCTTAAGTCAGAAAAGAAGATCAGGGCCAGAGTACTCACCTGTCTCCTTCCCACCTACGCACCCACTAATTAGGGCCATTATGCAGCACTGGACACAGACCTCAGAGCCTCAAGCATGCTCCTCAGATGCTCTACCAACAGAGCTGCATCCACCATGCATGGGCACTTTTTCCACTGAGGAATGTGTGGCTCCAGCAAGCCTATATATCTTCTTATATCCTTACACTCGCTACCTAGGTCTGGAAAAGGACACAGGAAGGGACAGCCATCTGCTCTAATTCAGTTAGCACCCAAGGCATATACATACAGGGAAGTCTTTCACTATCTCATTTTTACTAGAGTCTAATTCTGGTTGGACCTGGAAGTACATGAGCTTCTGTTTCTCACCCACGGCTTACTAAATTAAAAGTCTTTGGAATCATTAAGTCTTAGTAGATATTTATGTCTAAATGTCAATTCCTCTTTAGTTAAAATGATTGCGGCAGAGGGTTTTGCTAAAGGGAAGAGTTGGCCTCTGAAGGTTCAAGAATTGATCTGGGAGGGGAAAGACGATGTTTGTGGGTGCACAAGGAGAAAAAGAGGTGCTGAAAATCACCCTAAAATGCCCTAAAGAGAAATGCAGTTCGTCATTTTCCCCATAACCTCTGATAAGGATAGACTCACTTAAACTTATTACTGCCTGCCGTATTTGTTTGCTCTGCACTCATAAGTGTACAAGTATGTGTCTGTGCATACAAACACATAAGTATGCAAATGTGTATGGCTGTGCATCCTCAGGGCAAAGTGGGACCTCAGCTGTCTTCCTGTTGAGCTCTCTCTCTCTCTCTCTCTCTCTCTCTCTCTCTCTCTCTCTCTCTCTCCCTCTCCCTCTCCCTCTCCCTCTCTCCCTCTCCCCCCCCCTCTCCCCTGACTCTGAAGCTCACCCTTTTGGCTAGGCTGCTGAGCCAGTGAGCTCTTGGGATCTGCTAATATGCCTCTGAAGCTGGGGTTATAGAAAAGCACAGCCATGCCTGTTGTTTCCCATGGGTGCTGGGGCTTGAACTTGGGTCCTCAGGCTTGCACAGCAAATTTTCCTGTCCACTGTGCCATCTCCTATTAAAACCTGTCTGATTTATTGAAGTACTTCTAAGCCAGAGTTGTATTAATATCAAGGCCATTCTGTGGTACATAATACCACTACAGTGGCCCCAAATAAACAGAATTTCTTTCTTTCTTTCTTTCTTTCTTTCTTTCTTTCTTTCTTTCTTTTTTGTTTTTTTGAGACAGGGTTTCTCTGTATAGCTCTGGCTGTCCTGAAACTCACTCTGTAGACCAGGTTGACCTAGAACTCAGAAATCTGCCTGTTTCTGCCTCCCAAATGCTGGGATTAAAGACATGCGCCACCACTGCCCGGCATAAACAGAATGTCTAATCACAGAGAGCACAACCCCTGTTTTCCAACCACATGAAGTACCTTTCTTCCCAAAGGTAATTAATTTGTAATCATCACCGAAGTATCTAATTTAGGTAAGATCATCAGTGCATTTATTCATATAGTCTCTAAGCATCCCACCACAGAGCAGTAATTGGGGGAAAGGAGAAGGATGCTTGTGAAAAGGGCTGTCCTATTATTGGTAATGCTGAGCTTGATAATGGGACAAGTTACATTTAATTTGCCTACTGGTGCAGTCCAAGAGAACATAACATTGCCTATGTAGCATTCGTTTAAAAACTGTGTATTGGGGCTGGTGAGATGGCTCAGTAGATAAAGGGGTTTGCTGCCAAGCCTGTGGGCCTGTGTTCCTGTCAGCTGAAACCCACCTGGTAGAAGGAGAGAACTAAGGACAGCTCACAAGTTGCCCTGTGACCTTCGCATGCGTGGTGTAGCATTCACTAACAGATGGCACTGAAAAATAATCATTGAAAAACTGTGAAGCAGTTTGGATCCTAAAAGTTTGGCCACTGGCTTGTGGAACTGGCACCCTCACTTATAGGAGAACTTTGGTGTCCATGTCCCAAAGAGAGAACGTGGGGAAGTAGTGGTGAAGAGAAAGAGAGAAAGAGAAGGAGAGAGAGCCTTAGTTGGTTAAGTCACGGGAGTGTGTGCTTGGGGAGAGTGCTGGGACTTTGGCTCCCTCCCGCTCTCCACTCTTGCTTCCTCACCATCTTGAGATATCTTTGTTTCTTTGTGCTCTCTCTTCAGGGAAGTTCTATTTCACTCACAGGCCCAAAGCATAGAGTCACCTTACCATGTAGCCTCTGAAACCATCACCCCCAGGGAGTATTTTCTTCTTAGGTGATTAGTCACAGTAATGGAGATCTGGCTTACACATTGTACAGTTCTTTAGCACAATGATCTTAACAGAGTTCCATCGGAGAGTGCCTTGCGATCTTCAGAGATCTTTGTTCAAATATTTGTGGAGAAAATGTGTTACTCGAATATTTTCTTTTGTGTGTTAAAAACAAGTATACAGAATGAAAAGCATAATGAATTCAATATTTATGCAACGATGGTATAGTGAGCAGCTGTTACGTACTGCGTACTTCTTAGGGCACTAGGGTACCATCAGGGGTACTAGGGTACCAGCACCTAGACTGATGTTTGCCTTCTTCAGTCTGTATTGTTTGAGAAGGAGAAAAATCTCCCTGTACTGAGTTATACAAGCTATCCAGCTTCTTCATCCAGACCAAGGCACTTACTATCTATAGTGCCTAGCTCACATTCTTTCTCTGGAATGCCCTCGGCTGCAAGGAAATGGCTAGTCCACCATTACAAATTCCCCACTTGGGTCCTGTCTTAGTCAGGGTTTCTATTCCTGCACAAACATTGTGACCAAGAAGCAAGTTGGGGAGGAAAGGGTTTATTCAGCTTACTTCCACATGACTGTTCAACACCAAAGGAAGTCAGGACTGGAACTCAAGCAGGTCAGGAAGCAGGAGCTGATGCAGAGCCCATGGAGGGATGTTCCTTACTGGCTTGCTTCTCCTGGCTTGCTCAGCCTGCGTTCTTATAGAACCCAGGACTCCCAGCCCAGAGATGGCACCACCCACAATGGGCCCTCCCCTCTTGATCACTAATTGAGAAAATGCCTTACATCTGGATCTCATGGAGGCATTTCCCCAACTGAGGTTTTTTCCTCTATGAAAACTCCAGCTTGTGTCAAGTTGACATATAAAACCAGCCAGTACAGGTCCTACCAACTTGCAGTGATATGATCTCTAGATATCACAGATACCCAAGTCCTCATCCCAGTATAGCTCTGAAGAGCCATCCTAACCCCAAAGTCCTTCTTAGCCTCCAGGGAAACCCTTTGGCATCTGTCATCCCCAGATCTTCTCCTCCTTCTTTCCTGAAGGTGCTTCTAAGAATTTCCCCAATCAACCCCCAGCATTCAGATCTCCTCTTTTCAGAATCCATTTTCTACAGAACTTACCCTAGGGTTTGGGCCAGAGGTTGATGCATTCCTCAAATAGATAATACCCCAGTGTGCGTGTACACACACACACACACACACACACACACACACACACAGCCCTAAAGTGCTGAGCAATTGAGTAACTGGAGCACTCTAGCTTAACTTGACTACCATCTTTTTTTTTTTTATTGTAAGGGTCATTTTGTACCAAGTGTCATAGGCACACATTCCAAGTCCTACATGACAAACAAAGACATTAAAGTTATCAGCTGAGCATTTCTGCATCCTGCCCAAACTGTTTAACTGGTATCTGACAACTTAATAGGTACATTCTGATTGACTGCCTTACAAACATCTTCTTCCTGACGTGGGGTGCAGCGGCTCTCTTCCCAAGTGACGCTTCTGTCCATAAGACACCAACAAATTACACTTTATGCAGTTCTGAAATGTCTGCTTCCTTTATCCCATCTACGGACACTTGCCTTTGGTGGCTAGTGCTTGTAAGGAGGAACTAGATTTTTCTGCAACAGCAAGGCAATGTGTATGAGGTTATATAAGTACATGCTTGAACAGAGACATTTAAAGATCGGATGGCTGTGGCTTTAGTAACTTTGGGCAAATCCCAGGTATGGTCTGGGAACAAGAAACAAGAACCCTAGACAAAACGAAAGCATACGTCCCAGTTCAATTTGTGTTGCTGTGATAAAACACTGCCCAAAAGTAACTTGGGGAAATAAAGTGTTCATTTGTCTTACACTTTCAGATCACAATCCTGATATCACCTAGGGAAGCCAAAGCAGGAACCTGAAGGCACAGACCGAAGCCGAGACAATAGAATTACTGGCTTGTACTCATTGGTTAATGTTAATCTATCTTCCTTATGCATCCCAGGACCACCTGCATCATCCACAGTGGACTGGGCCCTCCTGCATCAACCCATAGTCTAAGAAAACGCCCCACAGACATGCCTACAGGCCAACCTGATGGAGATGTTTCCTTAGTTGAGGTCTCCTCTTCTTTTTAATGTACTTTTTATTTTTTAAAGATTTACTTATTTAATATATGTAAGTACACTGTTGCTGTCTTCAGACACACCAGAAGAGGGCATCAGAGTCCATTCCATATGGTTGTGAGTCACCATGGGGACCTCTGGAAGAGGAGTCAGGGCTCTTAACTACTGAACCATCTCTCTCGTTCTGAGGGTGACTCTCGTTTGTGCCTAGTTGTACAATGCTTTTCTTTTTGAAATGGTGTGTGTGTGTGTGTGTGTGTGTGTGTGTGTGTGTGTGTGTGTTATACACATGTGTATGCATGATCACATGTGTGTGCAGATCAATGCACACATCTGTGTACGGGGTTGAAGTTAATATCCAGTGTCTTCCTTGAGCACATTTAGTTTATTGAGGTAGGTTCTCTCACTGAAACTTACCAGTTCTGGCTAGTCTGGGTGTTGGGATTACAGGCAGATGCCATGCCTGCCCAGCCTTATGTAAGCTCTAGGGATCTGAACTCCAGTCCTCAAGCTGTATGGCAAGTGCTTTCTCACTAGTCGCTTTTCTAGGCCTCCACTTACTGTTCTAGTCTTCTGTCCTAATCTGGCTTCTTCATAGTTTTCACACTAAAAATTTGTTTTGAGAGAGACTCTCAAGTATTCTAGGATGGCTTGGAATTCATTTCTTCAACCTCCGGATTTCTGGGGTTAGAGGTGAGCAACCACGCCTGGTACTGCTTGGTACATGCTGAACATCCGACTCAGGACATCACACGTGACGGTATGTACTCTAGCCCAGCTGAGCTATATCTCTAGTCCCAGGCTGAAAATTTTTGTTGGAGGCTTTGGGTCATATTTTACTTCAGTTATAACTTTTTTTTTCTTTCTGCTTAGTAGGAAAGTTAAAGCCTGCGGCAAATTCTCAAATCCGAGCTTAAGGAAGAGGAAAAGGCAAAGACAAGATATTTTATCTCTCCCTTTCTTCTCCCTCTTCCTCTTTTTAATAAGTGCATAATGCAGGACAGCCTTGACAAGTGGCTATGGGTAATGGGTCTGCAAAAGCCACCCACATATTCACACGCCATCTACGGTTTTATAGCTACAAACCAGCTAGCTTTATGAGAGCTAGAAAATGGTGAGGGCTGAATTCCGGCCTCTGTGTCTCTCTCCATCTCCATAATGACCATGCCTAGGGCACTGAAGTGAGAGAGTGGAGCCATTTTGCAGGAGAGGACACTCTGATCATTCCAAAGTTGCTACGCTTCCTGACAGTTGTGGGTGGAGAGAATGATGTGGGGAGATGTGCAGTCCTTTCAGACTTCCTCGGCAAAGCACAGCAAGGTGCAGGCTGTGGGTGGCCCTCCAACAGCTTTGTGCTGGTGGAGAACCCTGAGATTGGTACCCTCATGTTGATTCCCAATCCCCTAGCTGTGTTCACCTTCTATGTTGATCAGGGGATCAAGTTGGTCGGTACCTGCAAGTCTTTTGAGAGCCCTGGGAGGATAACAACTTTTTAGTTCAGTATATTTAGAAACAATTGCCTCTGTGGACAAAAAAAAAAATCAGTATCACATCTAACACTTATCAGAGGCTGGGATTTTCCCTGACTGCTGTGTTTGATTTCTTGCTTTACTCTTGGGGACACGCCCCTCACCTTAATGGCCATGTGCTGGGCCCCTGGTATCATCTGAACTGTCAAACAGTTTCTCAGGTTTACTTTGTCAAGTTGGGGAGGAAAATACACAACCATATATATTAAGCTGATGCATGTTCTAAATTGTCTTTATTTTGCTGTGATCATATTTATTATAATCTAGAGCAGTGCTGGGAAGAAAGGATTTATTTCATCTTACATGGTACAGTCAATCATCTAGAGGAGCCAAGGCAGGAGCTTGAAGCAGAAACCACAGAGGCATGCTACTTATTGGCTTGCTGTTGGCTTATTTTCAACTACTTTTCTTATGTAGCCCAGGCCCACTTGTCTAGGGATGGTGCTGCCCACAATGGGCTGGGGTCTTTTTACATCAATTATCGATGAAGAAAACGCCTCACAGACATGGTCATGGGTTAGCCTGGTGGCTTTTTTTTTTTTTTTTTAAATTTAAAGATCCTTCATGGGCATGTCAGATTGGCAACAGATTATATTATAATGATATTCTGCCTCGAGAGCAGCTGGCTTCTCCCAGAGTAAACTAAGAGAGAGAAAACATCCAAGAAGGAAGCCACAATCCGTTTATAATCTAACGCCTGAGTACCACATGACTCCTATTTGTGACTTGTGAGTCATTAGCGTCTCTACCATTTGAGTGGTGAGGCTCTAATGAAGGCATGAGAAGAAAAAGGTGGGGATTGCTGAGGGCCAATTGAAAAGCAGCTACTTCAATTACTATATCCCAGCGAGGCACTCACACAGACCCTGTGCTACTTATCCATAAGGGCAAAATGCAGAAGGATATTAGACTCATGGAGGTTAAGTAACTTGCCTAGACAACATACATATACACAAATAATAATGTGATCAACAACAAAAATTTAAAATATCATTATAATAAATAATATATGCAAAATTCCATAAAGAATATTCAGGCCCCAGACATTCTTTTTATTGTTGTGACAGTTTTTGCAGATTACCATGTATTTACCATGTGACACTGGCCACAATCATTGTTGTGGATTGTTTGTGTCCTAAAATTCATCTGTTGCAACCTAATTCTCGGTAGGACATTATGTCGAGGCAGGGGCTTGGTGAACAATTAGGATGTGACAGTGTAGACTGCATGAATTAAACTAGTGTTTTTAATAAAAGAAAGCACCAAGAACCTACTGTGTGTCATGCGAGGGCACGTGACAAAAAATAAACTATATCCTTAGCAGACATTAGCTATAAGTGGTGCACACCCTTCATCCTAGAAACTTGGAGGCAAAAGTAGTAGGATCTCTGTGACAGCAAGGTCAACATGGTGAGTTCCAGGCCAGCTAGGGGCTACTTGGTGAGAGCCTGTCTCAAAAAAAAAAAAAATTAAAAAGTCATTTGATATGTATTAATTTTCAAAGAAGATCAATATATATCACTCCAAAAATGCTACTTTGATATAAGAATTATTTTGAGCTGCAGGCTCAACAAGTACAGGAAAAATTCTAACCTATCATTTACCTTGGAGCAGAGCATAAATTTCCCCTTGTAAAGGTGGGATAAGTCTCCACAAGAAAAGCACCACTCTCCCCTTGCACTGAAAGAGAATGACTCCTTTCTTTTTTTTTTAAGGTTTTATTTCTTTATTTTGTATATGTGATGAGTACACTGTAGCTATCTTCAGACACACCAGAAGAGAACATCAGATCCCATTTCACATGGTTGTGAGCCACCATGTGGTTGCTTGGAATTGAACTTTGGACCTCTGGAAGAGCAGTCACTGCTCATAACCACTGAGGCATCTCTCCAGCCTGAATGACTCCATTCTAGAGATAGAGAATCTAGTTGTTTAGATAAGAATGGTCCCTATAGGTTTATTTGTTTGAATACTTGGTGCCTTGTTGGTGGACCTGTTTGGGAAGGATTAGGGGGTGTGGCCATTGGAGAAGGTGAGCCACTGGGAGCAGGCTACCCAAGTCATCCACAGCATGCTCGTGAATCAAGATGTAAACTCTTAGGTACTGCCTCGGTGCCATGCCAGCCTGCCTACTGCCATGCTCTCTGACATGGGGTTCTGGATCATAACGCTCTGCAACCTTTATATTTCCTCCACAAAATTCAACTCTTTCTTCTAGAAGTTGCTTCTGTTATGGCGTCTTATCACAGCAATAGAAAAGTAGCTAAGATAGAGAGTCCCATTGAGGTGTGTCTGTGTAACTAGAGCTTGCTAAGGAAATCTTTATCTTCCTATCAGAGTCTTGTGTATTTAGTCTTAACCTCGTGGTTTCACATGCTGTGGAGCTCCAGCATTCAACCGGCTCTTTGAGGTTCATTTCTTCTCTACAAATGTAAATATTAATGGAGACCATGCAGTCTTTCCCCCACCAGGCCTTTCTCCCATATCCACTTGTCTATCCTTTCTACATTCCCCAAGCAAGCAAAGCAACAACAAAAAGAAGCTAGTAAAGAGACCCAGGACACAGGCAGACTCTCTTCGGCAGTATCTTTTGAACTCTCTCTGATCGCAGAGGTTCATAGCAGCTCCCATTTTTATCTGGTTCCATGGGTCTGGATATATTTTATGGATGTGAAAAAAAAATCAGGCATGCCCCAGTTCTAGCAGTCCCAGAATGTAAGACTCGAATTTACCAGGGACCAATTAAGCAGCCAGCCGGTAGCTCTCTTGCAAGGATGCACTCACTTTTCCAAAGCATTAATGAGAACAGAAGGTCCTCCCGTGTGTCAGTGTTTACATGTAGCTGCTGAAGCTGAGGGATGATGGACACTTGAGGCTCAGCTAGTATCAAACATTTAATTGGAGATGAAGATGCAAGTTTTGTGCAATGATCGGTTGTCATCAGGCTCCCAATCTTAAGTGTGAAAATACGATTCTATTTACAGATACTGAATCAGCCTGCCTGCTTCCAACTCTTCAACCCTCTACTCCATCTTCCTGCTGCTAATACATCTTCCTCCATCTTTCACCCTCTTCCCCTCCAGCTGAAAGCACCTCAGTTCAGACAGGATAAGCTCCTCCAGGCCCACTTCTCACCACTGCTAACACGAGCATGGAACACCATTGTATCTTTCATTTTTTTTTTTTCTGAGACAGAGTTTCTCTGTGTAGCCCTGGCTGTCCTGTAGACCAGGCTGGCCTCGAACTCAGAAATCCACCTGCCTCTGCCTCCCAAGTGCTGGGATTAAAGGCGTGTGCCACCACTGCCCGGCTAGCACCATCCTTTCTTAACTTAATACACCAGGCTGCCTGTCAAAAATGTGCCTGATTTTTCTCCAGTTACCATGCACAAACCCTCCAGCCTTCACCTTGCTCTTCTGGTTTCTGGGTTTTGTGCAGCGGCATAGGGAAGTGAACTTCCACAGAAAGGCCTGGGGGTGATTGTTTTCGTGGTTGTACTCAGTGTATCTGATGAAGCGATCTGTTTTTTTTTTTTTTAAATGCACAAGTTGCATCTATTGTAGGCGAGCATCACATTCTGGATGACCTGTAATTTGTGTGCATAAGAGTATTTTATCAATCATAAAAAAGTAGATTCAGGAACTAGAGAGGTGTCTCAGTGGTTCAGAGCATGTACTGCTCTTGCAAAGGACCAGGGCTCAGTTCCCAGCACTCATGATGGGCGGCTAACAATTGCCTGGGCCTCCATCTTCAGGACCATCTGATGTCTCTAGTGTCTACACACTCCTGCACACACAATTAAAAACAAATCTTTTTAAAAAGTAGATTCACATGCAAACCTTTTCTAAAAATGTTTTTAGATTTATTATTTTATGTATGTCAGTGTTTTGCCCACATGTATGTGCACTATATATATGTATGTACATGCTCAAATCAGAAAAGGATGTCAGAGCCCCTGGGACTGGAGTTACAAATAGCTGTGAGCCACCACATGGGCACTGGAAATCTAACCTGGCTCCTCTGCAAGAGCAATAAGTACTCCTAATGGCTGAGGCAATTCTCCAGCCCTATGTGCAACTTTTAAGAGATCTTGCCTAGGGCTGGCGAGATGGCTCAGCGGGTAAGAGCACTGACTGCTCTTCCGAAGGTCCTGAGTTCGGATCCCAGCAACCACATGGTGGCTCACAACCACCCGTAATGAGATCTGACGCCCTCTTCTGGTGCTGTCTGAAGACAGCTACAAGTATATTACTCCGGAGCAAGTGGGGCCTTCCTGAGTTCAATTCCCAGCAGCCACATGATGACTTACGGCCATCTGCACAGCTACAGTGTACTCATACACATAAAAATAAACAAATACATCTTTTTTAAAAAAAGGATCTTGTCTATGGTTTCTATGCATGGATACTTAACTCACATAAAGAAGGGGCAAAAGACAAGGAAGGGAATGTAATGGTGATGGAACTTGGTGCTCAGTACCTGGTCAGAATCCTGGGTTTGCTGAGGCTCTCCTGCTAACCTGTGCTTGTCAGTGTTCCCTGGCATCAGATAAAAGAGCCTTCCTGCAGCCCTGCGTTAACGCAGCCTGTCTCTGTGAGGCTTCACGTCCAACCACTGGGTGTTTGATGCCTAGCATGCTGGTTACTCAAACGTGGATTCTTGCTCTAACCTGATGGCTCTTGATTTCGAGCCTTAGGTCTTGACTGACATCAACATCACCTTCCTTGTCATCACGCTAGAGATGAGAGAGTTATGTTTCTCTCTCTCCGTAGAGTGACTGGAGGATCCCTATTGCTGGTGGGAAGCTTTGCTTCCTGTTTGGTTCTTACTGAGAATGATTGATTTTCCAATTCAGTCTTCTATAATCCCTGCTGCTCCCCACCCACTCCCTTTCTAGGTTAGATCTTTAATCCCACAAGCTCAGTATTAAACCCAATATCCTGAGAGCAGCAGGTCAGGGCTTTAGCTGCCTTAAACCGACTACCATGGCACAATCTCCTAAGCACCAAACCAATGCTCACGGGGAACTCAGAACGATACATGGTGATGTAAGTACTAAACTGATACGCTGGTCCACACCAGGACAGGGGAGACCGGAGGAGTGTGCGCAACCCAAGCAATGCAGGAAAAAACTCCAAAAGGAGGGGGTTCGGTTGCCGGTCAACAGGGAGCTCCAGTAAAAGTCTTCAAGGACTTGTGCATTGTGGCACCATCTGCAACGCTAAAGACTGACAACCACATGTCAGTTGTGTGTCTGTTGATTAATCTGCAGTTCATCTATAGAAATAAGTATCAAGTAACTTTTAAAGAACGAAAATTATACACTTCAAATTGGGATCATTTCCAATGACTATTTCAATTAAAAACATCAAGTTCCAGAAGAATGTGTATAATGGGCTAAGGAGATGAGAGAAATATTTGCATAGCTGTATGTCATTTCTTACTCTTTTCAAAGACAGTGTCTCCTGTAGCCCAGGCTGACCTTACAGTCTTTATGTAGTCGAGGATTGCCATTGAACTTCTAGTCCTCCTGGTTTCACCCCCAAGCGCTAGGATTTTTGTTGTTGTTGTTGTTGTTGTT
>JADRCD010238508.1:0-23432 GCA_019843815.1 Montemys delectorum
AAATCAGCCGAACTAGTCAGTTCAGCATCTGGTCTCCATGTGCTCCCAAGCTCCAGCCAGCCCCTCAGCCCCTCACTGTCACAGGTATTAAATTCCCCTGGACATGCATGCCAGCAGAAGCCAGGGTTGAAACCCACTAATAAATCCATCTGAACACTGTGCTCTCCTGGGGCCGATCAGTACTTCAGCTCTAGTCACAAAAATAACATACTGTAAAAGACTGATTAGTCATCGGATAATTGAGTTCTTAAATGTCAAAAACAATATCGAATGAATATTCAACAGATCATGGCACTGAAACTTACCTGCTCCATCAACAATGACTAACATTCCCCCCCCCATTGTTCTTTCCCAGAAATTATGGTAATATGACTTTTCTAAGGTGATGAATGTGGCTCTCAGAAAACATATTGTCTTACAGGTTAACGCACAATATGTTGGTTAAGAAAATCTGCTCAGGAGTCAGGCTGGATCGCATCTCTCTGCATTTTATTCACCTCCCCGTGAAGAGAGAGGGGATATCAGAGTCAGTCCCTTCCAGCCATCCAGCCACAGACACACTTCAGAGGTCTGCTCTTTGTGAATGCTACCCCTGTTTGCCTTTATTTACTTAGCTGCTCCCTGGGACCTGCAGGAATGTACTCTTTCCAATGCAATTTATGTTTAAATAAAGCCCAAGGTTCAAGTGTTCTTGGAGGCTGCTGTGTAACTGAATTTTGTGGAAAGTTAGACCAAATGTATGCATGAGCCTTCCTCTAGAGTTATTTGGGTTCACATGTGTACGTACGTGCACATGTGTACACATGCACATGCCCCCACGTGCATGCATTATCTCCTCTCACTTAAAGATACAGGGCTTGAAGTTGTGTTTACAAGGCATTTCTGAACCTGGAATCCAGAGAGGAGGGAACTCCCTCATACAGATCCAGTGTCCTGGTAGCCTGGCCACAGCAGATGCTGCTACAGCTGGAGCCAGGACCTGCTTGGTAGGATCCAGGCTGATGCTGGGGTCAGATCACAGGCCCAACAGTGTGTCAGAGGCTTTGCTCTTGGTGGGAACATCAGAATCTGCCAGGCAACAACTGCTTTTCCAGCTGGACACTCTCTGTTCCTGGTGCAGGTCTTCCTCTTCGTAGACACAAATGTTCAGCCCTCTGCCTTCCCTCAGTCCTAGCTTAGACCAGACCAGCCCAGCCCAGTCCAGCGCAGCTAGAATGTGCAAGCCAAATATGGCCCTAGCTTCTCCCTGGTATCCTGTCTTGGGGATTGAAATACACATTCTCCATCCTGTGTGTAAGCAAAGAAATTGCAGAGAGAATGCTCCTGACTCTGCACCCCTAAGGTTCCTAGTCAGGAGACAGGCAAGGAGGTTGAAATTGGTCATTCATTCCATAATTTCCTTCTGCCTGTTCCTAGCTTCACACACAGGCTCTGCTTTGTGCATGGTTCCTCCTAACCCCTCTGGGGCAGCCAAGCAGCAGCTGACTTGGACAGGCAGGAAGACAACCCCTGAGTGTCAAACGTGAGCAGAGCTCTCTCTTTCTCTCTCCTGGAGGGACCATGGTATGGGGAAGAAATAGCAACCCTTCATTTTCCACGGCTCCTGCCCTGGAGGGGCTTACAGACCACTTTCAGAAGAAAGGCCCTGTGAATTTCTACCCAGAGCAACTGTACCAGCAGGCAGGTTCCTTGTGCCCACTAGGAGAATTTGAGTTCAGCTGCCCACCCATAGGGTCCACTGTCAGTAAATGTGGCTCCAACCCCTAACCCTGGCCAGCAGAGTGCTACAGCAGAGGGCCTGAGTGTTCTCACACTTGTTTTTAATTACTGCAACAACAACAACAACAACAACAAAATATGTCACTGTAAGAGGCAGCATGGTTCTCAGTTACCCACACTCAGATTGATGCTCTCCATGTGAAGTGGTTAGCACAGACATTTAAAAACAATTAGGACAGTGGCAAGGAGCTCTGAGAGCTGGCTGTGGAGGGAGTGGGGGGGAGCCAGGCCATTAGCTCACCAGATAACTAAGTTATTTGTACTTTTGACGAGGGGAGGAAGGTGATTGGTTTCTTTAATATTTTCCTTTTGATGTCAGACAGGATCTGTGAAGACAAGAACATGCAAACTCGAGCGCGCGCACACACACACACACACACACACACACACACACACACACACACACACGAGCTATGAGCTAGGATGATAAGACAAATGCATTCTTAATGCTTTAGGAACTCCTGCCATGAAAGGCTGTGGAAGAGCTGCTGTCATGCCTGGCAGGTTTTGAAGGGTGGGATGGGGCATGGAAAAGAAGATGGGAATGTATTGAGGATGTGGGTAAGGGTAGGGATGTGGGTGGGCCCTTGCCTCCGAGTCAGCCCCTCACATGCAGAGCCATGGTAGGGAAGCCAGGACACTTGCCTTGCAGAAGTGGTCTGAAACTAAGAAATGACTTTGTGGGGCTGGGAAGATGTATCAGTGGGTAAAGTGCTTACAGTGCAAGTTTGAGTGCCTAAGTTCAAATCCCCAGTAGGCAAGTAAACATCCAGGACAGGCAGTGCTGGGATGGGTGGCCCATAGAGACGAGGAAATCTCTGCGGATTCCTGGATGCCCAGTCAGTCCAGCCAAAGCAATGGCTCTAGGTTTGGAGAGAGACCCTGTCTCAAAGAAACCTAAAGTGGAGATGGACTGAGGAAGACTCTGACCACCACATATATATATGTGCACTGATATGCATATGTACTGTATGCACACTCACATTCATGCCTACACATTAAGTAACCAGAGACGGGGGCGGGGGAGAGGAAAGGAAAAGAGGGGAAGGGAAGAGGGAGAGGGAGAAGGAGGGAGATGGAGAGAGAAACAGAGAAACAGAGAGAAATACAGAGAGATGGAGTACACAGGAAGCCAGGTAACACTGGCTACACCATTGTGCCTTGTGTCCTCTCTATTCTGGGCCAGTCTTGCAGAAGCCTAGGAGCCTGTCTAGATTCCTCCTCGTAGGGTTTGAAGGAAGAGTAAGAGACAAGCTGTGGCTACCCCATCGACTGCAGACCGAATAGTGTCCTCCTAAATTATATGAGTAAGTCTTAAACGCCAGAATGTGACATTACATGGAGATGGGCTCTTCAAATGAGCTCTTAAAAAGGCCTCAGTGCACTATGACTAAAGACCTTGTAACAATAGAACCACCAGAAAGTGACAGAAACACTCAGGACACTGACGGGATGACCCAAGCAGAGATAGAAGCAATGTGGCTGCGAACAAAGACTGGCCACCATGAGCATCCAGGAACATATAAAAGAAGGCTCTGCCTAGAATCCAGGGAAGGAAGATTCTGGACTCTCGCTTTAGTATTATGAGAGGGAAGCTTTCCATTTGTTTAAGCACCTAGCTTGTGGCTCCTTGTTACAGCAGCCCCCGGAGACCCATCCACTGCCCACCACCACCCTCCTCCTCCTCCTCAACTTCCCGAGTGGAAGCCTCTGAAGACAATGTTGTGCAATCCACAGTGTTCCCACATGCTGATCCACCAAACACTCATTGACAAGAATGTGATAGGAAACGGTAATGAAGAAGCCCAGAAGAGGTGAGGATCTGAGGTGACTGGCGGTGGTGGGGTCTGCTTGGGAGTCATGAGAAGGCAGTGACTTCTACTCCAGCATCCCCTCACCCGGCTTTGCTCAGGCTTTCTCACCATATTCTCTGAGGCCCTTTCTCATTGTGGAAAGAAAACCAGCTGTGTGGTTTACTAGCCTGAGATTTCTCACACACACACACACACACACACACACACACTCACACACACACTCACACACACACCGCACTTGTAGAATGTTAGTTACTTTCCTCATTTCTGTGGCCAAACACTGGCAATAAAAAACTTTAAGAATGGAAGGTTTGTTTTCACTCAGTGAGAGGGAATAGAACAGGTTGTAGCAGAGAATGCTCGCTGGCCAGAAGCGTAAGGTTGGCTATTCTAATTGCATTATCAGGAAGCAGAAAGCAGACACACAGGGCTCCACCTTCTTAAGGTTGTACCACCAACTGTTGACCCAGCATTCAAGCACATGAGCTTATGCGGGATGTTACACATCCAAACTACCGCCTGTGGATGGAGGGCTCATTGGAAAATGAGATAAAGTACAATATGGTATTTGCCATGTGGATTGTGTCGCACCCAGGAAAGAGTTAGTATGTGCTGTCTTCTTGGGTGACACATCATCACACACAAAGATCTGCCCCGTGTCTTTCCTGGGCTCTGTGACATAGACCAGTAGCTCAAAAATTATTTCCAACCAATGTCTTAGTAATAATTCTTGCTGTATATCCCCAACCTTTCCCCTCATTTGGGTTATGCAAAAATTAAAAATAAGGTGACTCCAAGTCTCAAATACAGCCATGAACATTTAGAAATGATTCTACAATAACGCCCAAAATATTATCTCAATTAATGGGATGGCTGGTACTACTTTGAACATGTAAAGATGCAATTTTTCAACTCAGCTGCAGGCCTACTTCCTAGATGACATATCTAGAAGAATTCACAAGCAGCCCTGAGCCAGAAATGGAGAAGCAAGGGAGAGGGCCTTGAATGAAAGGGGCAATGTGGAGGAAGCCAGCTGCTGTCCCCTGAACAGCCAGAGCGAGACTCCAAACCTGGGTCGGCCTGGCTCACTGCCGGCCCTCAAGAAGCTGGCCTGTTTCTTGAAACATCAATGATTCTTTAATTTGCAGAGCTGTGGGCATCTCCATATGCCACCTTGGAGTGGGATTGTCACACAACAGGCACAAGAGAATCACACCTCAGCACGGAGCTCAGTAAATTCACTGTGAAACATATTTCAATTCCAAAGGCAATTTTCTAATTAGTAATGACACACAATGGTTTCCTAGTCTGTGAATATTTCTTTCTCTGGAGCTGGATCCTGGGCTATACTAAGCTTGAATATGTTACCAACCGTGTGTCTGGTCTAAGACACAAGATCCTCAAACTCCAGGCCTTTAGTTTGGATTGGGGTGTGGCACACAGACAACGAGGCACCAGGTCTGCCCCTCCTCTGAGGGCCGTGCTCTTACAGGCTTGTCTGAAACCTCCCTGGGCTTAGTAAGCAAAGAATTCATCCATCCATTTGACGTTCATCAAGGATTCCTCAGGAAGGTGACCAAAAAGATGTAGTCTTTTCTCGTCAGGAGCTTACAGTGTTCTGGAAACCACGAAACTACTGCTACACGAGCAGTTGAGTCACACAGAAAAGGCTATGAGGATTCTAAGTCGACTGAGAAGTTGGGAAGGATTTCCTGGTAGAAGTGATGTTTAAGCTTAGTGAGATGGGCTTAAGCTCCATCCCCATCACTTCTGTTAGGTATAAATTAATCACACTTTCTAAGATACCCGATCATATTTTATTGGGTCGCTTTTGTTTTATTGTTCTGGAGTTATCTGCTTATTTCTTTTATTTGTTTGTTCCTTGACGATTTCATACATACAATTAATAACAGTAGTTATTCTCATCTCCTACCCGTTTTTAAATCTCTTTCTTGATCCTATCTACCCTGACTTTCCCCTACAAATCTTTGTCTCAGACTGCTATTTGTTTGGGTTTATGAGCTACCGGATCTAAGTAGGGCTGTCCGTGAGGCCATGGCTTTGGAGCTATCCACAGAAGCCTAGCGGGCTCAGCAGAGGGTAGTCAACTGGAGACAGTAACTCCTCTACTCCTGGAATCTACCCATAGCCCATAATTCAGAGATGGGCCCAAAGCCTTTTCCCAATCCATGCCTGTTAACAGGGCTAGTCTTGTGCAGGCCCAGTGCAAATGTCCACAACTGCCATAAGCTAGGAAACCCACATAAAGAGAACATATGGTGTTTGTCCTTCTGGGTCTGGGTTAGCTCAGTCAGTATGATTTTTCACATTCACCTGCAAATCTCCTAATTTTGGTTGTTTTTTTTTTTTAACAGCTGAATCTAACAGCATTGCATATAGGTACGTTTTAATATCCATTCATCAGCTGATGGACATCTAGGCTGCATCTGTTTCATGGCTGCTGTGAATAGAGCGGCAATGAATATGACTATATGAGTATTTCTATAGAATAGTGTGGAGTCCTGTGTGTGTGTGTGTGTGTGTGTGTGTGTGTGTTGTGTGTGCCTAGAAGTTGTACATCTGGGTCCTTCTATGGTTTTATTTCTAGTGTTGTTTTCCGTTTATAAATCCTCAGATTGATTTCCAAAATGACCACACTAGTTAATATTCTCACCAACAATGCAAGGAAGGGTTCCACTTGCCCCTACAGGCCAACTTTTGTGGCCATCTGTATTCTTGATGGTGGCCATTTTGACTAAGATGTGATGGAATCTTTTTTTTGTTTGTTTGTTTGTTTGTTTGTTTGTTTTTTGAGACAGGGTTTCTCTGTGTAGCCCTGGCTGCCCAGGTACTCACTCTGTAGACCAGGCTGGCCTTGGACTCAGAGATCCGCCTGCCTCTGAGATGGAATCTTAATGTAGTTTTAATCTGCATTTCCCAGATGGTCGAGGGTGGCGAACACTTTAAAGTCTTTCTAGTCATGTGTGTCTCTTCTCTTGAGAACTTTGTTTCAGGTCCATAGACTGCTTTTTAAATCAAGCTGTTTAAAGCCCACTTTTTTTTTTATGTCTGTGCATATCCTAGGTACCAAATCCTTTGTCCAAAGCAGCATCACCTATGAAGGCCTCTTACCGTTCTGCTGGCTGCCTCTTCACTGCAGTGACGTTTTCCTTTGCTGTACAGAACCTTCTTTACTGCGTGAGGCCACCCCTTTGTCCACTGTTGCTCTTATTTTCAGCACTGCTACAGTCTGATTCAGAAAGACTCTACCTATGCCTGTATGTTAAGGGGAAGTTCCTACTTTTTCTTGAGCAGTTTTCAGAGTATCATACATTTAAGTCTTTGACCCATCTGGAGTTAAGGGGTTTTGTTTGTTTGTTTGTTAGATTTATTCATGTTTTATTTGTGTGTGTGTTTTGCCTGCATGTATGTCTGTGCATGTGTGCATGTACGGGGTGGTACCTTTGGAGGTCAGAAGGAGTCAGATCCCCCGGAACTGGAATTACAGATGGTTGTGAACCACCATGTGGATGCTGGGAACCGAACCCAGGTCCTCTGCAAGAGCAAACAGTGCTCTTAACCACTGAGCCATCTCCCTAGAGTTGAGTTTGTGAAAGGTGAGAGATAGGGATCTAGTCTCATTTTTCTTCATGTATCCAGGTTCCCAGGTGCATTTGTTGAAGACACTTCTCTCTCCAGTATATAATGTGGGCATGCTTGTCAAAAAGCAGGTACCTCATGTGTGTGGACTTATATTTGAGTCTTCTATTCCACTGATCTATGAGGTCTTTCTTTTCGTTTTTGGTCGTGGCAGTAGTTTGTGTGTATACATGCTTGCACACATACACACATGCACACATGCCAGTGCTTTTTACTGTAGCTCTACAGTATAATTTGGAACAAGGTATGATGACATCTCTCTTAGAATTCATTTTGCTTAGGAATGCTTCAGCTATCCTGTTTGTTTGAGGTTTTGAATGTTTGTTTTTGTTGTTGTTGTTTTGTGCTCTCATGTATATTTTAAGATTTTTTTGTTACATACACATAGGCACACACATGTATGAATGTATATATGTATGTATGTATGTATGTATGTATGTATGTATACAGGGTCTTACTAGGTAGTCCTGATGGCCTCAAACTTAAAGAGATTCACCTGTTTCTGCCTCTCTAATGCTAGAATCAAGGGCATGTGCCATCATGCCTGGCCAAGTTTTTATATACATATACATATACATATACATATACATATACATATACATATGTGTGTGTGTAAAGAATAGTCCTATAATTTTGATTGAGATTGCTTTTGATAGGATAGCTATTTTTCTCAATATTTAGTCTTCTAGGGGCTGAAGAGATGGCTCAGCTGTTAAGAACACTGACTACTCTTCCAGAGGTCCTGAGTTCAATTCCCAGCGCCCACATGGTAGCTCACAACCATCTTAATGAAATCTGATGCCCTCTTCTGGTGTGTCTGAAGAAAGCAACAGTGTACTCATATAAAATAAACAAATAAATAAATAAGTAAATAAAATAGACTTCGGACTTATAAGTGTGGAAGGCCTTGTGGTGCCTTCATTAATTTCTTTCTTTACTGCCTTAATTATTTTTGTTGTAAATGTCGTTTGTTTCCCCCATAAGGTTTATTTTATAAATATTTATTTTTGTATGAGGCTATCAAGAATGGGATTATTCTTCTAGTTTCTTTCTCAATGTGTTTGCCATTGGCCATTGGTCTACAGGAGGGCTACTGGGTTCTGTAGGTTCCCTGTCACTTTGCAGAAAGTGTCTATCAGCTCTCACAGGGTTTTGTTCTTGGGTGGAGTTTTTAGGAGCCTTAGGTATAAACTCCTATCATCTGCAAATACAGACATTTTGACGTTTTATTTTTCTCTTTGTATTATACTGAATAGGAGTGGCGGGTATGGTCATCCTTGTTTGGCTCCTGATCTTAGAGGGAGTGCTTTGGGCGTTTTTATCTCCATTTAGCATATCATTGGCTATAGGTTTCTCACTTATCCTCTTTATTACATTGGCAAACTCACCTCCATTCTGTTTCTGCATGACTATGACTATGAAAGGATGCTCGGTTTTGTCAAAGTCCCTCT
Organism: Montemys delectorum; assembly: GCA_019843815.1. Classification (NCBI taxonomy): domain Eukaryota; kingdom Metazoa; phylum Chordata; class Mammalia; order Rodentia; family Muridae; genus Montemys; species Montemys delectorum. The sequence goes on from JADRCD010238508.1 coordinate 8,705, forward strand.
CTGCATTTTTGAGATAATCATGTGATTTCTGTCATCAAGTTCATTTATATGATGAATCACATTTATTGGATTACAAATGTTGAACATCTCTGGAATGAAAGCAACTTTATCATGACAAATGATATTTTTAATGTGATCCTGAATTCAGTTTGCAAGTATTTTTATTATACTTTATGTCTGTATTTAGCCTTGTCTCTTTGTCTCTCTGTCTTCTTTCTCTTTCTCTATGTGTGTATGTGTGTGTGTATAGGTCAGAGGAAACTGTGTAGAAGTCAATCCTCTTCATTCAGGGCTTGAGCGCAGGTCATTAGCTTTGTTGAAAAGTCCATTTGCAAATATTTTATTAAGACTTTAAAAAATATAATCCAAGTTCATCAAGAAGATAAACCTGTAATTTTCTCTCACTTCATAAGAAGAGTTTGGAATGTTCCTTATGGCTCTGGTGTACGGAATACTCTGAGCAGTGCTGGTGTGGGCTCCTCCTTGGAGCTCTGTTGGATTTCTGCAGTGAGCTCTAGTTTTTGGCTAAGGGAGGTTTGCCAGTCTTATCCTTTCAAAGAACCAACTTTTCATTTTGCTGATACTTTGTAGGGCTTTTGTTTGTGTTTCATCAATTTCTGCCTTGATCTTGATTATTTTCCCTGTCTATTGCTTTAGGGACTGGTTTATTCCTGTTCTTCCGAGACATTAATCATTGGATGACTGGTCCTGGTCATTTCTTAGTTAGAAAAATTTATATTGATGCTTCAGTCTCATCTCTAGTTACAGATTCATTTAGGCATTTCTTCTTGGTTTAATTTTGACAGGTCAGATGCACCTGGAAAATCATATTTCCTTTGGATTCTTCAACTGAGTGGAATATACGTTTTAAGGTTTTCATGTGGTTTCCACATTTCTTTGGTGTCTGTTGCAATACCTCTACTTTCATTACTAATTTTATTAACTTGTGTTCTTTTTCTATTTCTTTAATTTAACTAGAGCTTTGCCAATCTTGCTTATCCTTTCAGAGAACAAACTTTTCATTTCATTGATACTTCGTAATTTTTTTTGTTTGTATTTGATTAATTTCTGCCTTGGTCTTAATTATTTTCTCCATCTACTGCTTTGGGGACTCGTTTATTTTGGTTTATTCCTGTTTTTTCAATACCTTAATGTGGGTCATTAAATTACTTGTTTGAAACCTCACTGTTTTTTTTTAAATGTGGGCGTATAGTGCTTCAGTGTGTGCCATAAATTTTGATGTCGTGCTTTCATTTTCATTACATTCTAGGAATGTCTTTCTTTTCTCCTTAAATTCTTCAGTGACTCATTCATTGCTCAGTAATGTGTTGTAAATTTCCATGAGTTGGTGTGCTTTCTGTAGTTTCTTTTGCTGTTGATATACAGCTTTCGTCCATTAGGGTAAAATAGAATACAAGATGCAATTTTAATTTTCATATAATTGTTGAAGCTTGCTTTGTGCCATAATATGTGGTCTACTTTGAAGGAAGCTCCACTAGGTACAGAAAAAATATGTATTCTTTAGTGCTTGGGTATAATGTTCTGTAGATATCTATTGGGTCCATTTGATTTATGTTGTAATTAACTCCAGTGTTTCTCTGTTTAGTTTTTTCAATGCAACATATCTATTGGTAATAATGAGGTACTAGAATCACCCACTGTTACTGTGTTGAGATTAATCTTCTTTTCAACTAGAAGTATTTGTCTTATGAGAAATTAGATGCACCTGTGTTTGGTGCATATATGTTTAAAATGGAAATACCTCCTTGATAAATTGTTCCTTTAATGAATATGAAGCAATCTATTTTTAAAAATATCTTCTGCTTAGTTTTGGTTTGAAGCCTGTCTTGTCAACTATTAGACTAAATATGCCAGTCTGTTTTGTAGTTCCATTTGCTTGGACACCATTTTCTTTAAGATGGTTATTATCTTTGATGGTGAGATGTGTTTCTTAGAAGCAGTGGATAAATGGAGCCTGTTTTCCATTCAGTCTGATCTTTGTGTCTTTTTATTAAGGGATTGAAACCCTTGATTTTCAGTTATTCTTGAATAATGTGTAATAATTCCTATCCTTTTATTCTTTGAGGTGTTTTCCTAGATATCTTTTTATTCACTGTCCTGGTACTGTTTAATTTTCCCTGGTGAACTCTCAGGTGTGTTTATACTTCTCTTCACTCTAAAATTTTTCTTCCAATGTCCTCCAAAGAATTGGCTTAGTGGTCTTATATTCCTTTAGCCTGTTTTTAATCAGGGAACATTTCTGCTACTCTTGCCATTGTAATAGACAGTTTTGCTGGATATAGTCATCTGGTTGACAATTGTGACCTTTAAGATAGTATATCTCTTTTCAAGTCTGCCAGGCTTTAAAGGTTTCTGTCAGATAAGCAGCTGTTTCTCTAATGGGTCTGCATTTATATATGACTTATATATGACTTGGCCCTTCTCCCTTGCTGCTTTCAATGCCTTTTCTTTAGTCTGTGATTTCAGTGTTTTAACCATAATATGTCATGGGGAATTCTTTTCTGATCCTACCTATTTGATGTTGGTAGTTTCATTTCCCTCAATGGGCATCTTTTTCTCTAAATTTGGAAAATTTTCTAATAGAATTTTATTGAAAATATTTGTTATGTCTTTAGTATGAAAGTCTTCACCCTCTATGCCCACAGTTCATAAGCTTAGTCTTTTCATTGTGTCCCAAATTTGCAGCACACTTCATTTGTGAGATTTTTAAGTTTTCGATTTTTGATCAAGTGATCCAGTTCTTCCACTCTCTCTACAATCTGCTGTGTTGGTGAGGCTTGTTCATTAGATTCACTGAGTTTTTCATTTCCTGCTTCATTTCAATTTGTGTTTCCTTCAGTGTTTTTCTCTGTTGAGTTCAGGTTTCGTTTCCAGAATTGCCCTTCTTCACATGAGCATTTTTTGGAGTTTGGTTTGCTTTTTTTTTTTTTTTTTTTTTTTGGACTTCAGTGACTCTTGTGTTGGTTCCTTTTGTACTCCTTGTCAAAGATTATGTGGTATTGGTTGTTTAAGGAGAGCATATTATTGGGGTTTTCTATTGCTTGGAGTTTTGAATTAATTGTGTTTTTGTTCTGAGGACTGGGCATCTGAGACCTTAGTGTTGGTTGTCATTTATAAGAGAATTTAGCCCACTGTGCTGGGCTTACAGTGGTGGGCAGAGCCATGTCCTTGCATGACTTGGGTCCAGGAACCCTGACTAGAGACAAAGATGGATTGAAGGAAGGACACACACACACACACGCACACACACACACACACACACACACACAGAGAGAGAGAGAGAGAGAGAGAGAGAGAAAGAGAGAGAGAGGCTGAGATTACATCACTTTTCCTTCCTAATGTTGAAATCCTTTAATACTTCATGTTGTGGTAATCTCTATAAAATTATTTTGTTACTTCATAACCGTAATTTTGTTGTTGTCATGAATCATAATGTCACTATTTGGTATGCAGAATATCTGTAAAAGAGTCACTTGATCCCCCCCACCCCGGAAAGAGATCATGACACACAAGTTGAGAACCACTTGATCAGAGATGGTCTGGGCCCTTGGATAGAGAAGCCATAACAGCCAAGAAGCTCAGCATATTTATTATATACAATTGAACAGGGAGTGGAGTTATTGCATATGGCTGAACAAAGATGTGGGGTTTATGGTACACAACTAAACAAGGAAGCCCCTTAACTATTCCTGATAGGAGCAATCTCTGTAGTGAATCAGTCTTCAGGCAGTGAACATGAAGGAGAGAAAGTTGTAGTGGTCATTTCCTGCATATACTGTCAACATTTGTACTTGGATCTGAAGGTTTTGCCATCGCTCTGAGTGTCACCTAGGTAAGACTTTGCCACTCCCATGGGACTGAGGCACTTGGGTCCTTGGCATGGTTATTTCCACGACAAGCAATACATATTCTCTCGGGACTTTACTTGCTCCCTACAGGGCTGCATGGCTTGGGGAGATCTTAGGGAGTGAAGTCGTGGGTACCTATCTGGTTTCTTCCTGTCTCTGGCATCACAGCAACAACATGAAGTGGCTAGGATGCCCAAGTACAGGTTTAGAGAAAGCTGGATCTCTTACTGAATTCAAATGCAGAGCATCAGTGATTGGGTGGAGTTACTGGGACATATGCATTTGTTCATTTGAGGAACACAGTGTTATTATGATTAAGGCTAGTCTTGAAGTTATGATCCTCCAACCCCAGTCTCCTGAGTTCTAGGAATACAAATAAAATACCACTATATCCACTTTTGAGCCTTAAATTTTCTACCTATAAAATACATGCATGATATGAACCTCACAGGTTTACTATAAAGATCAAAGTGAGTCCATATTTATAGTACATTGCATGGGTTAAGATATATAACAGATGGTAAATAAAAACAATTATTGCTTCACTTTCAGAAGGCCTTTCAACTTGTGGCTGATGAGGTATCCAGAGACAACCAGAGGACCCAGACCCAGAGTCCTTTACTCTATCTTCCTAACCAAATGAGTGACCAGCTATCTCAGAGGTATCATGGGGACCCATCTGAGAGAGATGAATCCTGTTTCTAAAGTGAATTTGCAAGTTTTGACAAAGCAGTCAAAATGTGCAGAGGAGAGCATCTTACAACACACTCCTCAGAGGAGAATTCTCTAAATGAATATGAGTCTGGAGATGAGGATATGGAGCCAGGAGAGGAGACACTCCAATCACAGAACTCCAATCTAAAACCAGGAAGCTAGGATTCACAGTCTACACTCCCTGATCTCCTTGGGTTTAATCTTACCTTCACCTCTCTGCAGATCTTGTTCTCTCCCTTGCCTGGTTCTTAGCTTTTACAATCTCAACAATAGAAAGCCCTTCTCTGCTCCTTCCAGAGTCCCACTGAGGACCTATACCCAGTGATTCCGGAGGAAATATGTTTATGGCTCTAAACCAGAAATACTCTGGAGTGTCACCTGCCATACCTTGTCCCCATTCACTTGTTCCCCTCCATAGAAATCAGACAACAGCACAGAGTACCCCACCACAAACTGAAGCACCCCTTTCCTGTCTACAAACCCCTGTTGCTCCTGAGGCTTTCCATCATCCGGGGCTTCCACCTCAGCACTTTCAGTGGACAACACACTCTTTTATTCTCTCCCATGCATCTCATTTCTTTCAGGTGTCCTGTCTCCCCAAGCCCTGCTTTCCATCTATGATCCCAGGGCCCCCAAATGCCTCTCCCCTCTGGCCAACAGCATCCAAGACCCTGGGCATTTGTTTTCTCACTGCACGAGGTTACACACTGATACATTTGTACCACAGGAAGCAGAAAACTAGTTTAACATCTCATTTATTTCATAGATGAGAAAGTAATTCCCTGCTGAATGATTGTCCCAAACCAACAATTCAGAGAGGAGGAATTTACTGGGCTGCCAAGGACCAGGGTGCATTACTGTCACGCCGTTATACAAGGGAGCTGGAACCTTTTTTTTCTCTCTCTCCTGTTAGCCTGAAGAGAAAAGCCATTAAATATGATTAAGGTTAAGAGATTGCTAAAATTACAAACAGCCGCCATTCAATTATTTTGCTCTATAAAATGCAACACAGATTGGAGTTATTTCTCTGAAATGTGTTTTTAGAAAATAACATAACACAACTAATGTGGTCTGATCTAGCAAATCAGGTTCCAGATACCACTTCTAATGCAAAGCTAAAAGGCTCATAATTTAACTCAAACTTTGTAACTTTAAGGTCGTCAGGTTTTTACTTTATAGAAAAGCTTTGTAAAGAGCAAAAGAAAAAGAAAAAAATCAATAACATCCCAAGTTTAAAGTCATCCACAGCCAGAGAGTCGATCGGTTTTATCACTCAGTGAGGGAGAGACAAAGTCTTAAGGCACACGTGCGCATGCATGTTCTTGTGTGTGAAGGTGATCATTCGCACTCGTTCGCACTTGCATGGGGAGGCCTGAGGGTCTCATCCTCGGGAATGTCCATGCACCTCTTTTGAGATGGGGTCTCTCATTGGCCTGGAGTTCCCCAGTCAGGCCCCAGGGATCCTTCTGTGTCTGCTTCCATGTCCTCAGTGGTGAGCATGCATAAGCACACGCTGTCATGTCCAGCACTTTTCCTTGAGTGCTGGGAACCACTGCTGCCATGCCCTGCACTTTTCCTTGAGCACTGGGCATCACCGTCCTCACGCTTGTAAGACAAATGCTTTCCCAACTGAGTCACTCCCAGCACTAAAGAGAATTTGTTTTGTTTTCCGTTTTCTAATTTAAAGATAAAAGAAATAGCACCAGTGTGGGCCTAAACACTTGAAGTAAATCTCTGGGTCTTTTTTTCCTTTCAGTTCCTAGGACAGAAGCTGAGTACTAAGATGTCAGTTTCAAAGGTGGTAGAAAATGGAAAAATAACTCCTCTAAGCCTATGCTACCCACATGGCCCTCGGGACCTCCCCTGGTGCCAGGAAGAGAAGCCCAGGCACTTACTCTCACTGCCCTTAGCCTCACGGTTCACAAGGTAGATGACTTAATCTCAGCTTAGGACGAATAAAAAGCTCAGCTGCATTGAAATGAATTTTCTGTCCAGTTTGTGCTGAAAGTAAAAATAATTGGAAATCCAGACAAACCTCTATGCAGATATATTAGTGGCTGGAGATTTCTGGTTATTACGGTTAATAAAACACCAGAATTACATTATGCTCTGTTCACAGGCTCTAGCCCAGGACTCACAGTCCCTCTAGACAGAATATAAGCCATTTATGAGCATAAACTTTGTACACAAGCTAAACACATAAAGCCATGTATTAGAATTGGACAAAAACAGTGCAAGCTAAATAGAAGCCAGCTAAATGCCAAATCCCCCGGGGCCGCAGAGATGAGGGCTGCTCCCAGGACGCACAGGTGGGTTTTTCTCTTGGCCACTCCAGCCAGTAAGATTACCCATAAGGAACCTCATAGGCTCCTGTGCTTCAGATCATATCTTCAAACGAGTATCACTCAGACCTCAAATCACAATGCCTTGGGAACCCACAGAGCGCTGCAAAATGGAGCAGAGGCTTGGAAAAGCAGAGATATGCAAAAGAGAGGGCACGGGGAAGAGGCGCAGAACTGCTTTGTACCAGCTCAGATGCTCCACCAGTTGTTAACGATGCTGCTATCTACAGTTGAGTCGGAAGCACATGGTTAGACAAAGGATTTCATCTGACTTGTGGATAGGTGTACATGAAAAGAAAGCAGGAATAAATATTTCACATTAGGAGTGTCCCTGAAAATCCATGATAGATAACCAGCAGGGACATTGTGAGAACACAAAAGCTGTCCTTTCTGTCTCCTCCCAATTCCGCATGCTTCCCTGCAAATCCTTCCTGCTTATCTAGCAAACTGTCGACCCATAGTCAGCAATGGGTATTGAACACCTACAGTCTGTGCTAGACTTTGTGCTATGAGTTGAGTTCCTGCACTCCGGGAAGCCTTTATTCAATGAGGGAGGGGTGCATATAATTATAAATCAATCAATCTGGTGGAAGATAGAAGAGCCATGTGAGAGGGGCATGACAAGGTAGGCTGACCCCCTCCCATGGAGTCAGGGGGGGCTTCATGGAAGAGGGGGCAGTTCAACCTGGTCTAGAGTACAGACTGTTAGCCAGGTAGGGAGCTCAAAAAGGCAAAGAGGGTAGTCCAGTCTGAGGGCAGAGTCTATATAGAAGAGATACAGATGCGGGTGTTAACAGCATGTCAAGCTGTCGGTGTGATGTGCAGCGTGGCTGGACTATGGAATGAGAAGGGGGTATGCCAGGAGAAAAAAATCCAGGAAAACAGGCCAAACCGAGAAAGCCCTTGTACACCACACTAAAGATGATAGAGACCCACTGAAAGTCTTCCCACCAAGCAAGAGATGGTGTGTTTCTGAGAAAGATAGCCATGGCGGTAATATGGGGGCCTGAGGTAGATGAGGAAGACAATGGCAGGGAGAGCAGGCAGGAGGCTGAGAGGCAATAATCCCAAGAAGGAATGTCAAGTCTGAGCTAAGGCTGTGGCTGCAGAGCCCATTCGGGAGTGATTGATTTAAGAGGTATTTAGACAGTAGAAGCCGGAGCACTTGACGTTGATTGAACGAGAGCAATAAGGAAAGGAGAATGTGAGAACGAATCTGCAGCACAGGTACCCAGCAGGCATTCTGGAAATCAGGGGCTGAGACTCAGGGAAGTACTGAGGACCTTGGGGACACTGAATCCTCTGCTCAAGGTCACAGAGAGATGAAACTTTCATATTTCCCTGATGACAGCCATGATGCAAATGACCCTTTTGCCATGGCTCAAAATCCCTAACCCCAAATCAAAGCAGAGATTGCTTTGGAGTGAAAAAGAAAGAACACAATGGGAAACTCAGAGGTTTCCTGTCAACTGTCATGTCCTGGTTTTAAGATGAGGCAGTGACTGGAACCACAGGTAGTATACTGAATCAAGATGGTGGTGATTGGAACAAGTGTGTCCCATGGAAGTCCAAACATGGACTATTGGACAAGACTCTTCAGTCAGTCAGTCCGAGCCTTGGAATCTGTGGAGTGCTGGGGAGGAAGAGACAGAAGGCACCCTGAAGTTCTCTGGCCAACAAGTCTAGGTTAATCAACAAGCCCCAATGAAAGATCTTGTCTCAAAAAGCAAAGTAGATGGCTCTTGTCATCTTTACACCTATAATTAAAATCTGGTCTACACTTGTACATACACACACACACACACACACACACACACACACACACACATACATTGTACACGTATAGACATATACCCTTCCATAGGAAGACATACACCTGTACATACACCTGCCCATACATGTACATACATACAAGTCCAAACATAGACCAAGGTGCTAGGGCCAAGGACAAGATGAGAATGAGGGTAAGATGCCCCACGATATCAACACAGGACACAATTTGATCAGGCAAGTACAAAGACAAGAGAACAGAAAATTGTAGTGAATTGGAAATAGTTAAAAGGAGTTTGAATCACCGTACAATGGAGGAGTGGGTGCCAGGACAGCTTCTGCCTGTCTCTCCCTCCCATAAGCTTCAGCAGTCCGAGATAGCTGGCATTAAGTCTGGAGAGGACCAACACAAAGCAGTTTCCTGCACACAGCAAGCCGGTTTGCAGTTCCCTGTGGGTCATATTCATTGACAACTGAAATCTAGGACAACCAGCCACAGACCCCTCATCACTTGCAATTTGGTATACATGGAGATGAAGAACTGGACTCTGGTCAAGGCTATGATTGCTGGTGGCGGTGTCATCCCACATACCCACAGATTGCTGATCGGGAAGAAGGAACAGCAGAAGACCGTCTAAGGATGCCTGGATTCCTTACTATCTCACGACTCTTGGTATTCCTAACAGCTGTCCAGTGTGGGTGATCCCAGTGGACTGTGTCTCTCTGAAAAACACAACTTTGCCTTTTTTGTAATTCTATTTGAGTAAGTTGGAGGCTTAATTAGCCTTCCAACCAACCAAATTTCTGCATTCCAGTCTTAACCATATTTAAGTGTTCCTGTGGCTTCAAAGGAGCCATTGATTCTGAAGTAGTGGGTTTTGACTGAGTTGACCATTTTTGGTTTTTTTTAACTGTTTGGATTTTAATTATGATGCAGAAGTTATAGTAACAAACATTTGGTTTTTATACAGACATTATTTCCACTCTGGTGGATAAGCTCAATAAAGGTCATATCCCCCCCCCCAAAAAAATGATTAGGGTATTCAGCCACATGCCTCAATAAAATGGCCTGTATTCTTCTGTACTCGTCTACAAATTTGTCTACAAGTTCTTCTGACCTGAATATTTAGGCTCCTTCTATAGAGCTGGAACCAGCTAATTGGGATTAGGCCAGCATTCATGATAGATCGGTCCCTAAAGCATTGCATGAGGGGGCTGCCATTTAGGAGGATCCAGCTGAAGACAGCATGCTCTTGTGGAGTCTGTAAAGAAAGTGAGTGGAAGAGGTGGCTCAGCCAGAGGGTGCCATGGCAATGCTTCTGACCCCAGGTCTCTCAGGAACACGCTATACAGATGCCTTAAACTCTTCTGGGCTTGGCAAATATTTGAGGAAGTCCTGCAGGCATATTTCTATATGAACTCCACTTGGCCTCAAGGCATACTCGTATAATGAGGCTATTCTTATATCAATGTGCTGTCCAGGTACTCCTATTCCAAAGGCAGCTGGGTCCAGCATCAGGACCCACAAAGTGAGAGTCAGGTCACACCACTCACTGGGAAGGAAAAAGGAAAAGAAAAGATGTTCTCGGGTTGCCAAGGCTTCTGTTGTGTAATGTTGTGGCAGGCGAAGCTGGGGCTCCTTTATATACTTAATCATGTTCCATTTCCAGCTGACACAACTCAACAGTGTATGACACAGCACCACTTAATAAGACTCACTTTCAACTTCGGAAGAGGGATGATGAAGCTAGGGGAGGGAGGGAGAGAGAGGAGGGGAATAGCTGAGCCGGGATGATGAAAATGATAGGGCTTTATTTTAAAACAGAAAGTCTGTTGTCAGTTTAGATTATAGACTAAGCAACCAGGACAGGTCCTTGGAGGTTAGAGACATCGCCCAAGCACAGCAAACTCTTCCGTACAGAGGCACTGAGCTGGAAGAAGCCAAGGCCTTGCTTGAGGAAGTGGGGTAGCTGTGCATAGCAGGTCAAAATAACGTTTATCGTAGCTTCTGGGGAGTGATGGAAGCCGGTAAAAGCAGTTGTTCCTGACCTGGACAGCTGCCGGGTCTTACCTCTCCAAACAAACAGTAATTCCCTTGAAAGCAGAGAGCATGACCTCTTACCTTTGTAAAAACTCCATCCCACCACACGGCTGCTCTACCAGAGACGTCTCTTCCACCCAAGGGCTTGCCATCATCCCCATCGAGAATGAGAAGGCAGAGAGATACGGAGTGTGCTGCTGGAGCCTTAGGAACCAAGGAATTTGATTTTCTTAGTTCATCCATTGGAAAATTTGGCACAAGAAGTTAAGGAAAATTGCAGATAGTGAGACCACTCTTAGAGGCTCATTCAGATCCCAAACCCAGGACAGGACTTCTTAGTCCTCATCCGTTGCTCCTTCAATGACACCTTGTTGCCTCTCGGATTGTGTCTTCATGTAACTTCAGAGGCATCTGTCCACCCACCCATCCATCCACCCACTCATCACTATTCCACCCACTCACCTATCCATCCCCCATCCATCCACATATCTACTACCATCCACTGCACCCACCCACGTATCATCCATCCATTTTGATCAGCCCCTTATCTGTTCAACCATCCTTGCTTCCAACTTCCCTCTGTCAAGCCTCATTCCACCTCCATTGTTTCTTCCCTTTCTTCTTCAAATACTAGGCTCTGTGGAGGAGGGGCTCGCAAAGCTCAAGAGCACAAGACGAATTACTTTGTATTGTGCTCAGTTCCTCGTATCCTCACTCCCGAGAGAGGAAGGAAAACATACATACAAAGCTGAACCCCAAGCCATATGTGAGAGTTACAGTGTGGATTTGATGAAGAATTTGAGAAAATATCAGAGAGGGGGAGGGATTTGAATATTTTAATAAAGGACAGTGGCAAATTACGTGGTAAAGAAAAACATTCTAGGCAAAAAAGCACAAAGATGACCTCCTGAGATGCTCTTGTTTGATGGATTCGGGTAAGCTACAATATTTTTGTTGCTTTTGATTTAATTTTGTAGTTCTCAGAATGAAACCCAGAGTCTTGTGTATAGTAGACCACAGACAAGTGGTCTAGCCTGAGTTCCTTCCTCTGACCATGCTGCCCATTCTGTTTGAGTTCATCTGCACCCAAGAACGTCCCTTAAAGCACTCTTTCACGGGGGACCATTATCTCATGACTGCCAAGTATCATTGGTCTTGGAAATAAGTTAATTGCTGGACACCATCTGTGGCCCAAGAGTGAGATCGCACCTACCTGCCCTTTATTCATGGAATAACCTCTTCTGATGAAGTCTTGGCTTTTATTGTCACTATAACCTGGAATTTACAAGTGTTATTTAGATGGATGTCTGTCCGCCCTTCTCGGTAAGGTAGGAATAAGCCTGTACAGACAGAGCAGAGCCTCTACATCATCAGTGGGAGTACAAGAGGGGGAAGACTTTTATAGAGATTGCAGGTAGACAAGGGAGCCAGTGGAGAAGAAAGGCACGTGAGGGCACAGAGAGGAGTGTCTGCACGTGACAGAGTGGGCAAGGCGTGGGTGGGTGGAGAGCTTTGCTTCTTTTCAAACGAGAGATCCTACACATCAGACCTAGACATCCCCACCACTCTCCGACATCCCCACCACTCTCCGAGCTGTTTCATCTATCCTAACTTTTATGTGCATGTTTTCAACCTGAGTTTACAAATGAGAAGTTATTTGTAAGTTGCTCTCACATCACTCTCAGAGGAGGAATAAAACTAACATCTCCCTAGAGCAGTGGTTCCCAACCTTCCAAATGCTGCGACCCTTTAATACAGTTCCTCACGTTATGGTGACCCCCCCAGCCAATAAATTATTTCCATTGCTACTTCGTAACTTCACACTTTTACTAGTATTATGATCACAATGTAAAGATCTGTGTTTTCCAGTCTTAGGTGATGCCTGTGAAAGGGTCGTGTGACCCCCAAGGAGTCACAAACCACAGATTGAGAACCATTGCCCTAGTAGGTTTTGGTCCTCTATTCCTACTTCGTGGGATTCGAGGCACATCTCCCACATCCCTAAGGAGCACGTGTCTGGAGATCTGTCTCTCATTCTACCCTGGGAACCTGTACTGGTTGCTTTTTTGTAAGTTTGGAGAAAGGGGGGTTATTTTGGTTTTGAGTCCATCCTCCATGGCAGCAAGAGTGTGAGACAGGCATAATAGTCAAGGAACCTGACTCATCACATTTTCATTCATACACAGGAAGCAGAGAGAAAAGAGGAGGTTGGGTGACCAGGATATAAAACCCCAAAGTCATGGGTGGGCCAGTGGCGCAATGGATAAAACTTCAAAGTCCACCCCAGTGACATACTTCTTCCAGCAAGGTTCCACATCTTCAAGATATCATAACCTTCCCAAAGAACATCAATAACCCCGAACTGAGTGTCCAGATACATAGGCCTACAGGGGACAGTCCCATCAAGCTACCACCGTTCCATGCGTCTGCCACTCAATTCTGCATAGAATCATCTCAATCTAGACTCTCCTGAACCTTCCTTCACTCGCTCCTGCATTGAGTATCGTAGTCCTTGTTCAGATCCTCGGTGGTCACTGAAAACACCTCTATGGTATCACACATCTGAGTGGTGAGTTCCTAGGATGGATTCGGGCTCCTGGACCACCTTCTTCCCCATTCACTAACCAGCAGCTACCTGAATCCAGAGCTAGGCCTGCACTTGGCAGCCACTGCTCTGTTCAGAGCCCCTCTTCATCAGAACACCATGTCCTCTCCCTGCTTGACCAGGGTCTGCTCTCCGGGCCTCACACCCAGCACCCTTCCCCTGCTCTTGACACGAAGAGGAGACAGATTTCTCTGCTCAAGAGGCTGGAAACCATGGTGATGGCCATGACTAAAGCGCAGAGAAAGAGAGGGCTGCTAGAGGCTGAGAGGAAGGGGCTTTGATTGCATGGTAACCCATCAATTCCTTCTGTCTCGGAGCAGCTTCAAAGTGGAGAGCGTACAATCTCTCTCCACCCTCATCAGAAGACATCGCTGTGGAAAAACCCCCGTGACCTTGTGCATATTGAAACAAGGAGTTCACGGATCTGTTTTTCTGCCCTAAATGACTGGGTTGGAAACTAGGTTTGTCAAATGTTTGCAGAGGGTCACAGGGTCGTGGAGGCGCCTGCGGTGCGGTGACTGATGCACAGCTCCTCTAGTCAGTTCCGGATTCACACACGCTTCGTTACTAGCTGTGTGACGGGGCTGGTCACTTAGTTCCTCAGCTTGAAGTTGGTGACAGAGCGGGAGACAATGCCCGAGAGAAAGCTCCCACAGTGCCTAGCACACAGTGAGCACTCAGCACAGGGTACTGTGTTAAAGCCCAAAGAAGTAGGCTGCAAGACAACACGGTTTATCACTCCCCCACCACCCCCAACCCTGTGTTGCCCACTTCCCTTTGTTGGTGAGCTCAGGAAGGGTCACGCATGCAGAGAGCTGAAGGAGTTGGGAATGGAAGAGGAAGCCAAGGCTGGTGGAGGAGGGAGAACGAATCCCTGCATCTCACTCTTCTCTCCCTAATGGGAACAGCAGCAATCAGCTTCTCCTCTCCCCTAACTTGTTTCCATGGTTCCCACCCAGGCTGCCTCAAAAAATCTGTCACACTTTTAGCATAATGTGTAGTGAGCGCCACGCAAAAAGCTTGTGTCACCGGCAGAGTCCGGGCCAGGCCCTTCCTCCCATTCCCTGGGGAGGCTTCTGGCCCCCGGGGTCAGGCTGGGCACCTGCAGCCTGGATCTCCTTTGAGTTCTCTCCTCTGTCCAAATTACCTATGCTCGCCAGGTCTCCCTCACAGGTGGACCCATTAATGGTGTTGCATGCACAGCCCGTCAGCTCCCTAATTACACCTTTCAGCGGCGAGCTGCCTGGTAGATTTCCATGCTTTCTGTTGGGTGTCTTGATCCTTGCCACTGTCAGAATAAGTTGTGCTGTGGCCTGGCTGTCAGAACAGGGATGATGGCTCTTGTTTTAGCTGGTCTTTTATTTGTCTTATGGTCAACTAGCCTCTA
>JADRCD010238509.1:2618-40162 GCA_019843815.1 Montemys delectorum
GAGACCCTGTCTGGGGAGGGAAAGGGGGCTTCATGTAAACCTATAAGCCTCATTTACCTGCTTTAATAAATTCATTAAGTAATGAAGTATAATTCAGTGTCTCAAGTCACAATTTAGGCCTGATGACACATTTTTGGAGCCTAATGTAAGACTCAGAGATTCCTGAAGACAATTTGTTTAGTGTTGCACTATTGTGACTCAGGTCACATTGCGAACCTGAGATCGTGTCATTTACTGGGGAGAAAAAAAAACCTGTTTCTAGTTCTAGTTGTGCTGTGGCTCAGCCCTTAGCACACACCTTTAATCCCTCTGGCTGGAATACAGACACACCCTTAGTACAGACTTTTAATCCCAAATAATGAAAGTAAAGTAAGTTAGTTTGTAGAAAAAGCAGCCATGTTTGAATATGATGTCTAATTGAGTGGCAGACAAAGTGATGAATCAGAGAAAGATTGGACAGAATAGGATCTGCCCAACTCTCACAAGAAGAGAGAGGAACAAGAGGCTACTTAAGAGAGCAGTGCAGAGAGAAAAGGAGAGAGGAGAGGACACAGTTTTACTGCATTGTACAGAGACAGTTGTACAGAGACAGGTTACAGAGACACAACAAGCTAGACACAGGTGAAGACATAACGAGCCAGAGAAGGAGAAGGAAACAGAAGATGAGAACAGATTGCCAGAGTTAATGTGAGGCCAAGCAGAGCAATTTAGTCAGAAGTCAAGAGAGAAGCTAAATTGAGTCAGCTTGGAGAGGAGTTTGAGTCAGAACAGCTGAACTGAGCCAGCCAGTCACAGTTCAGAAAGAACTAGAAAGGGTGAATTTACTCAGCAGTAAGTCTCAGAGACTGAAAACATTCTAGGCCCAGATAAGAGGCTAGAAGCTTCCAGGGCGAGGCCTAGATCAGCATGCTGAGGCAGTAAGCCTCAGAGACAACAATTACCCCAGGAGAATAAAAGTTACACTTACAATTTCGCATTGTAGGAAAGTCAGAGTGTCAGAGGTGTCAGAGCTCAGGGTGTCAGAGAAGCTAGGCAGCTGTCAACACCCCCAGCTCTAGCTGTATTTTTGGAAGAGTTTAACTTTCCCAGTTAAGTGTTCACTATTTGTCACTCAAGGTAACAATGCCCACCAGTCATTCAACTCAAGTAAAGAGATTTTTAGTTTGTTCTTCATCCTAATTATCATAATCCAGTGTAATCCCTTCTTCTTGAAAGGCAGTTTATCCTTTGAATTTTTTTTTTCTAAGAAACTAAAATTTACCATTTTAGGGAGACGATCTGCCTTCAGCTAGTGCAGTTGGCACGTGAGAATTCTAACTAGTTCACATAGGAAGCTTCTCTTACCCAGTGTTCTCTGTTTGGGTCCAGCATCTGCCATCTGTTTTAGCTGCCCTTCCTCTCCCAGAGCATGCTCTTGGTAACAGCAGGACTTACACTGCCAAAAAGATCTATCCTCTTACATATATTTTTAAAGCTTAAAATTTAAAAGTTTTCCCACTTTGAACACTGCCTTTTAGTCTCTCGAAAGCTGTGGATTTGCAGAGAGCTGGCCTCCAGGGCCAGTGCATTGTCTCTGTTGTTGATAATGAAATGAACCATCCGTCAGGCTTTGGGGTTGTAGGAACTGTTACAGTTTTTAGAAAATGAAACGAGTCACTCACTGGCCTCAGCACTTGTCTGATGCCCATTGCCAAGACCACAAAAACCATGGAGAAGAAGGTCCAAAACTGTGACACCTTCCCCAAAGTTGGTAAACAGAAGATATTAAATGTATCGATTATGGTTGAATGAATCCAAAGGACTAGTAAAGAGAAAGTGAAGGATCATCACCAAGTGTGTGGCTTCAGTTTCCCTCCTACCTGGGTGGCCACAGAGCGGGCTAAACGGTTTTTGTTGGTGGTGGTGGTTTTTCGTTCTGTGTTTTAATATGGGAAGTATGGTAACGTCCTCCAAATTGTTTTTAGAATTGACATATTGCATAGTAACCCAGAAAAGGTGAATCCATGTGGACAGAAAGTAGATTGGTGTTGGCTTAGGGCTGCGGGGAGGGTGAGTGAGGAGTAGCTCCCGAACGGTAGGCATAAATCCCACTGGGCAAGAATAAGACCACTGCCACAATGTTTGAGCCAATTTGAAGCAAGCTTATTAAAACTGGCCAGGACGATAGACACCAGCCAGGTCCATACCCAGGATTCCCAGAGAACAGCACCAAAATATATTAGTCAGAGATTCACAAAGGGAAAACCTAAAGGCTACATACTTCTTCTCACCTTCATCCCACCGGAGGCAAGCATACCTTCTGATGTCCTTCCTGCCTAAGTACCTCCTGCCTGAGTGTGATCAAGCACATCCTACGCAGTTGGGGCAATCAACTTGTTTACAAAAGTGAAAACATGTGTCGAGTTACCTTACATGAGCAATGCCCCCGAGAATTCCAGGATGTTATCTGTTCTTGGGCAGGTTAAAGGCGTTCTTGTTTTATAGATCTCTTAAGCACAATAATTTAAACTTAAAACATAACTTTAGCTCTCACATGGGTTCTGTGGAGAAGCAGGGGGAAACAAAACAAAACAAAACCACTGTAAATATATAGACTTCAATGATAGTTGCACAATTCCATGAATGTTCTTTAACCACATAGATTCTAAATGGATACATTTTATTTTGTATGAATTGTATCTCAGACGTTTAACAAGTAAGCTAATGTTAATGCATAGAAGGTATTTGTCACAGTGATTGAAGCACGATAATTGAGCAATGGTATTAGCTATTCTTATAGTTACTTTAACAATGAAGACCTTTGAACTATGTTAGGTTTACCTACAAGCTATGCACCCTGCTCGTGGAACCCGGGCTGTCTCCCTCACTTGTGAACAGTCCTGTCTAGGCTGTCCTGATGAGTCTCCTTGCTTATCACTGAAGGCTTGAACAAGGACACTGTACTGGCTGGTTTTGTGTGTCAACTTGACACAGGCTAGAGTTATCACAGAGAAGGGAGCTTCAGTTGGGGAAGTGCCTCCATGAGATCCAACTGTGGGACATTTTCTCAATTAGTGATCAAGGGGGTAGGGCCCCTTGTGGGTGGTGCCATCCCTGGGCTGGAAGTTTTGGGTTCTATAAGAGAGCAGGCTGAGCAAGCTAGGGGAAGCAAGTCAGTAAGGAACATCCTTCCATGGCCTCTGCATGAACTCCTGCTTCCTGACCTGCTTGAGTTCCAGTCCTGACTTCCTCTGGTGATCAACAGCCATGTGGAAGTAAGCTGAATAAACCCTTTCCTCCCCAACTTGCTTCGTGGTCATGATGTTTGTGCAGGAATACAAACCCTGACTAAGACAGACACTAACTGGAGGCTCGAATTATCTTCCCAACTCTCTCACTCCTGGCTATGTTCAGGTCTTTGGTTCACTTGAAGACTCACATTCATGTTAGGTTTAAGGCACATCTATCTCTTGACTTTTTCCGACTCACTAGCCATCCAGCCTAGTATTGTTTATTGAATAGCCATTCTTTTTTTTTCTGAAGATTTAAATCAGGAATAAATAAAAATCGCGCGTGCGCGCGCACACACACACACACACACACACACACACACACACAATTACATAAATCGGTATTCTTAAAGCCACCTGAGACCTAAAATAGCTCACAATTACCACAGCTCCCGAGTTGCTCGTTATGTAGACAAAGGCAATAAGCAGGAGCTGATGTGAAAAGCTGCCTCAGCCGGCCCACCTGAGTTACAGTTCTGCTTACCTGTATTAAAGACACAGTTTGCCCCTGAGGCACATTTTGGTTGAAAGAGCAGGAGGATTAGGAAAAGATCTAACGGAAGTGTGGGGTGGAAGAGTAAGCCATTCCTCACAGTACACTGTGAGCAAGCCAGTGCACTGAGGCTGTAAGAAGGGCAAAGATGAAGTGTCCCTAAGAAGTCAAGAGTCATTGAAAAATGAAGGAAGTGCACACAAACCCACCTTCATTCATTCATAAGTTTGCTGCTGTTGAAGGTTTTTTTTTTTTATAATAAAGCCTTCACTTTTTTTTGTTTGTTTGGGGTTTTTTTTTTTTTTTGTTTTTTTTTTTTATGGTTTTTCGAGACAGGGTTTCTCTGTGTAGCCCTGGCTGTCCTGGAACTCACTCTGTAGATCAGGCTGGCGTCGAACTCAGAAATCTGCCTGTCTCTGCCTCCCAAGTGCTGGAATTAAAGGCGTGCACCACCACTGCCCGGCAGCCTTCACTTTTTTTAAAGATTTATTTATTTATTATATGTAAGTACACTGTAACTGTCTTCAGACACACCAGGAGAGGGCGTCAAATCTCATTATGGGTGGTTGTGAGCCACCATGTGGTTGCTGGGATTTGAACTCAGGACCTTCAGAAGAACAGTCAGTGCTCTTAACCACTGAGCCATCTCTCCAGCCCAAGTGTTGAAGATTTTTAAGTAACATTCCCAAGGGTCAAGGGTAGAGTCTTCCTTGCCCTGGCCTTGATCTGCAGACCACCAAAGAAAGTAAGCAACATCCTATAATTGGGTTTGATGATGATGATGATGATGATGATGATGATATCATCATCATCATTAATAAGCCTGTTTCTTCATGTAAGAGACTAAGAACCCAGGTGTGGTGACACACACTCATAAATCTAGCACTCAAGGTATTGAGGCAGGAGCACCATGAATTTGAAACCATGCTAGTCTATATAGTGAGTTCCAGGCCTACCTGGAGATATAACCAGACCTTGCCTCAAGAAATAAAATAAACAGGATGTGTTGGGTGCAGGCCTTTAATCCCATCAGAGGCAGGAGGATCTCTATGAGTTTGAGGCCAGCCTGGTCCACATAACTGCAGCAGCTCGAGAAGGGGCCAGAGAAGGGTAAGAACAAGAAGAAATAAAGAAAAACCAAAGAGAGGAGCAGCTGCATGTCTGTAACAAAGTATTGTCTGGACCTGGCCTTCTCCTCCAGCTAATCCCCATTGTTTACCTAGCCGAAGACTACTGCTTTCTCTTGGCTA
Source organism: Montemys delectorum (assembly GCA_019843815.1). NCBI lineage: Eukaryota > Metazoa > Chordata > Mammalia > Rodentia > Muridae > Montemys > Montemys delectorum. The sequence continues at coordinate 7,631 of JADRCD010238509.1, forward strand.
ATTTACTTAGAATTGCTGTTGAATAAGCCATTCAGACTAAATAGAAAGGCCAAGCATGGGAGATAGCATTGCTTTCAGACTAGAGAATGTATTCAGTTAAGTGGTAATAAATGAACTGGTTTTCCTTCTGTGAATTATACTTTTATGGGAAGTCATTAGCTCCTTTCATTGCAAAAAGCAAGAACATAAATACAGAACTTCATTCTCTCTTCCATCAGAATGGACTTAGCTGTGAAAGCTCTGTCTTCATGGTTTAATTGATCAGTAGAAGCAGGGGAAAGTGCCATTCTCCGAAAGACAAAATGGCTGAGTCCCATAACTTTATGGTCAGATAAGTGTTATGGTGGTTTGTTTTTATTTCCTTTGACTTTTTTTTAAAGTTAAACAGTTCTGCTTTGGTTTAGTTCCCTCCTTAAAATCAAAAAGCTTAGTGAGGCTGGAAGGATGACTCAGGGGTCAAAGACTTGCTGCTACTTTTGCAGGGGACACAGGTTCAGTTCTGAGCAACTGCAGTTCCAGGGACTTTGGCGCCTTCCTTCCTGTGGTCTCTCTGTAGGCACCAGGCCCGTGAATGGTGGCGCACAGACATACACGCAGGCAAAACACCCATATGCATAAAGTAAGTGAGTCTTTGAAAAGGAATGCTTAGTGATGTGCAGTTGAAATTTATTTCTGTGCCCACCCTGGCAAGGACACATTCTTTTGTGAGACGACGATGAGTCCCTTGCCTAGCTCATCTGTGTGGTCTGCGTCTAGTCCTCATGGGGCAATTCTTTCGGGAGGACTCTGTCAGGAGACAAAACAATGGTCTTGCAGAGATAATGAAACGGGTGCCTATCCTGCACACTCCACTCACAGCCCTGTTTTCCCCCCAAGGATTCGGGCCACACTCAGAAGCCTGTGGACAGCGGTGCTCCTCACGCTGTGGCTCTTCACGATTTCCCAGCAGGTAAGGACATAAATAATAAACTGGTGGAGCCCTGGGATGCCCTCTCAAAGCCTTTCATCCTCATTGCCTGTGCCCACAGAATGCTAGCCTGCAACTACCATCTTATATCCATCAACTCTGTCTTCAGGAAGGGGCCTAGGACCCTGTCGTGCCAGAAGGCTTAGCTGAAAACCTGGCCTTTGAAAGGAATGGCAGATCCCTCATACAAATGAAAAGTAGTCATTGCCTACCATTTACAAACTTTAACTCTGTGATGAAGTCTTAGCTCAGAATAACATTTATTTGGGGATTCAGGACAGGACATGTATTTGCTTAGCATTGTGATGAAGTGAATTCTAGTTTAATATGTAAAGTGGGTGTTTAAAAAGGTTTTTTAAATATGTGTGTCACCCACTAGCTGCCTATGAGATCAAAGCATTGGACTTTTGTAGTCATTTTAAGCCATCCTTCATAGCCAAAGCTACAGATGTTTTTTTGTTTTTTTAAGATTTATTTATTATTATATGTACACTGTAGCTGTCTTCAGATACTCCAGAAGAGGGTGTCAGACCTCATTACGGGTGGTTGTGAGCCACCAGTGGTTGCTGGGATTTGAACGCAGGACCTTCGGAAGAGCAGTCGGTGCTCTTACCCGCTGAGCCATCTCACCAGCCCCAGATGTTTTTTTTTTTTAAAAAAAAAAAAACTATTTACAACTTATTTATATATACTTGGCAGATTGATTTTTATTTTGGTGTAGATAAATTTTCTTCCTAAAGAGCTGTAGTAGTCCCTTAGTTAATATTTGAAGTTGGAATGGCTTTTACGGGTGACTGGGAATGGTGGTAAGTGTATCACGCCAGGTCTATAAAGATCTGCCGATGCTGAATGTGTTTTCAGCAAGACACAGCATGGCACAGTAGGAATCACTGGCCATGGTGATGGTGGTTTTAAAAACTGTTTCCCTTAGTTGATATATCTAATCTGATCTTAGAAAATAGAATCTCAAATATCACATTTTAAAAATATAATTGCATGAAAAACTTAATTTGATCAGCGTAATCTAGTCTGTGTCCAAATCGGCAGCATGCACTCTCTGCCTCTGTGGACAGATCTAAATGCCGCTTTGTCCTCTGCTTTAATCACATGTGCAGCTGGAGCAATTCATCGTGTGTCACTAATTCTGTATTACAGAGCAAGCTGATGATCTGAGTCTCACATCTGGAGAGATTGTTTATCTTCTCGAAAAAATAGATGCAGAGTGGTACAGAGGGAAATGTAGGAACCAGACTGGCGTGTTTCCTGCCAATTACGTCAAAGTCATTGTAAGTGGGGTTTGTTGATTTTATCTGGCCACACATTCAGTGCTTCAGTGAGGCCCCGCAGATGGGAAAGAGAAACTGGAAGCCTACAGTCTTGCATTTGCCTTTTCTGTCTTCTCTGAATCATTTGACACTCGGACTTTTTTTTTAAAAAGATTTATTTATTATTATTAAGTACACTGTAGCTATTTTCAGACACACCAGAAGAGGGCGTCAGATCTCATTATGGGTGGTTGTGAGCCACCATGTAGTTGCTGGGATTTGAACTCAGGACCTTCGGAAGAGCAGTCAGTACCCTTAACCACTGAGCCATCTCTCTAGCCGACACTCGGATATTTTTTTAAATGACTATTTTCCCACACAGACTGGCTCTGTCAGCATTCAGTTATGGAGGAATAAGTGACACCTGTTACTGCTGACTGATTGGCTATTGACAGAGTTTAGGAGTTAAGTACACATTGCCCGGCCCACCCTCTAACAGAGTAATATCAGTTGGTAAATCATTCATCCTTGGAGAGTTCTTTTTTTTTTTTTTTTTTTTTTTAAGATTTATTTATTTTATGTATGTGAGTACACTGTAGCTGATCTCAGAAACACCAGAAGAGAGCATCAGATTCGTTACAGATGGTTGTGAGCCACCATGTGGTTGCTAGGAATTGAACTCAGGACCTCTGGAAGAGCAGTCAATGCTCTTACCTGCTGAGCCATCTCTCCAGCCCCGCTTGGAGAGTTCTTAAGCACTTAAGAATGTATGTTCTTGGAGACATTTAGTGAACATGAGTTAGTGCAACCAGACAGTTCTGAAGGGATGCTCTTTGGGGGTTTGGCACCAAGAATACCCAGGCACTTCTACCTGAGGAAGTGGTCCATTGTTTTTCACATAATATTTTCAAGTCAGACTGGAGAAAATTATATTGAAGCATCAAAATTTTATAGCCCTTAATAGCCTAACTTGTGAACACACTCCAGTATGTTGAAGGTTTTCCTGCTAAGCCTGGGTAGCTGTGAAACATAGGAACAAAACAAGAGTGTTCTTTGAACACATATATTAATAGGAAAACTAGGACTCCCTCCCTGATATAACCTATGGATACTATGAAATATCAATAAAGCTAACTTAAATGTTAACAGCTTATTTTGGAGGGGAGTAAAAACAATAATTTTCCTATTACATTAAAAACTTTAAAATCTGGGTATTACAGAAAATCTGTATTTTTCAAGTAGAAAGAGTCTGAGCCTCTTGTATTATGAAATGTAGGTCTTAAAATAGCCCAGTGTAAATGTGGCCTGGTTCTTCACAGGACTCCAGCCACGTTCTCTAAATTAATATTAAGAGTAACGTAAGTTTTAACACCCGTCCTCATTTCTCTTCTGCTCAGTGGAACGGTGCTCTAAAAAGCACAATTACTACACTGAAATCAATCACACCCAGTCAGCCACATTATTGGTATAAATGTTATTCCTAAGCCCACAAGTTTAAAAATTTGCTTTAAAACACCAGACTTAGAGAATTTATCAGAAAGGGCACTGATCTAATACAGATCTCACAGCCTTAAGTAGTTTCCAGCTGCGTGGCGATGGCCAAAATGTTATCCCAACCCAGCTTTCCTGTTTCCTTCTACTAAGCAACCAGATGAAGTGCCTAACACTTAGTAGATACTCATTTAGCACAAATTATTTTCTTCTTGCCCTGTTTATATGAAGGGGCAGTGTACCTCTCACTATATGGAGAGAATCCACCAATCTGATCAGACACTTCATTTGGGGACCAGGGAAATGTTGCAGAAACCTGCTCACTGTTTGAACCAAGATGCCTGATGTCTGATGTCATACACTCTTCGGATGAAGTGTAGAGAATTCTCAGGGATAGAATGGTGTTATGTGCTCATGGACTCACATAAGGCAAGAGTTAATTGGTTGCTCAAGGAGGACTGCATCAAGAGCTATTCTCCCTCCATGCCTGTTAGACAGGGGCTCACCGCTGTAGCCCTGGCTATCCTCTTTTTCATGATCCTCCTGCCTCAGCCTCCCGTGTACCAATATTACAGGACTATGTAACCACATTCCGCTGAATCTGTACATTATTTTTCCCAAAACCCCATTTTGGTTTTTTTAGTGTTTAGCAACTGTAGCTCCAATATCTTCAACCATCAGCTTCACTATTTAATTTTAATCGTGCATCTCCTAAGTACTTGATTTTAAATTTATCTTAACCAAATTATGAGAAAAAGCAAGTGTTACCATAATTTTGTCTTTGCTAGGTTGATATTCCAGAAGGAAGAAGTGGAAAAAGAGAATCATTTTCATCTCACTGTGCTAAGTAAGTTTTGTCTGTGTTCTTTTGTACAGTTTTTTTTTAAAGGAGTTAGCAATGAAGAATTTCTAAGCTTAATCATTCCTACCACATGATTAGACAGATACTCAGTGTCCTAAATTCTGAGTTATTTGCCTAAAATGTCATAGTGAGAGGCTAGAGACATGACTCAGTGATTAGGAGATGTCCTGCTTCTGCTGAGGACCTAGGCTCAATTCCAAGCACCCATGTTAAGGAACTTAAACCACCAACTCCAATTCCAGGGGTCTGCTGCCCTCTGCTGGCCATGCACAACTTTTTATTGTTTTTTAATTTTAAAAAAAGAAAAGAGAGGCTAGAGAACTGGCTCAGCAATTAAAAGCAACTTGCTGGTCTTACAGAGGACCTGAGCTCGATTCTAGCACCTATATGTGGCTCACAACTATTTGTGACTCCAGTTCCTGAGGAGTCAGTGTTTTCTTCTGACCTGTCGGCACCAGGCATACGTATATATGATGCACATACACACACACACACACACACACACACACACACTTCATATATATACTTGGGTAGAACACTCACACACATAAATAAATAAATCAAAAATAAATAAAGAACATTTTGAAAAGAAAATGCAATAGGCTGGTAGAAGCCAGCTTAAGCAGCCTTCTGCACAGGCTTGGAAGCAGGGGAGAATCACTCTGGCTAGACTTGTCCTGGCCTGCTTGAAGTTTTGCTGTCAGGGAGTTCTTAGTGTGGCTTTCTGGTGTTTATTAGCAACCTTTTTAGAAATGTAAAGTGTTTTCCTCATAGAAAGTATGTCTATCTTATAGAAATATGAATCCTACAAAAAGATACACATGAGGCCAGGCCCAGCTCAGTGGCTGGATGCTTACCTAGCAGAGTATTAGAGCTCTGAGTGCTAATTCCAGCCATGGAGACAATAAATGTGGCTTAGTAAACATTTTGTATTGTTGTGTTTTTAAGGACTAGGCTACCGTGAGGGAAGAGTTAAACTGCAGGATCCCCCGTGTGTTCCTGTGCTGCCGAGACCTTTCCAGCGATTTATGTGCCTTTTATACCTCATTGTAACTCTTGGGTGATTTAAAGCCCTGCCATAATGCAGCTTTATATTCTAGTTAAATGAGCAAATTAGTACAATTCACTACCTGGTGAAGACTGTAAACCTGTCTGTGAATAGGTCAGACATAAGGAGCCGTTCCCAGGGGACAGGAGAAAATAAATGCAAAGGTTATCACAAATAAGAAAACTTTCAGCTCCACAGACAGCCTCAAGTCATTGGCTCGCATTTCAGGTTTCGATCCTACCCTGCTCAGGCTTGTTGAATTTCAATGGGCTTGAACGGCCATTGATCTGTTGACCCGACTTAAGTCAGAATCTGATTGCAGCAGGGGCCAGCCTTTCCTTTCCAGGCAGCTGTTTTCTCCTTAGATCTCTGCTGGTTGAAACTTCCTTTCTAGCTCTCAAATCAAAGGCTTGGAATTGAATCAGACCCACAAACCAAGTCCTATCTCTGCTTGGATCTTATTTTCAGTCAAAATTGCAGCTCACTGAAGGGTTGCTCGGAGTCTCAGGGCTGCACCTTCTCACAGGTGGCTCTGGCCTTAGGGAGCAGCGAGACGAGTGTGTGTCTTTTGGCATGCCAGTGTTCCATTCTCTTTGACCTTCTATCTCGTCACGCTCATTTATTTATGCATTTGGCTCGATGGTGGATTCAGTTCATAGCGAGCATCCCTCTGCCTGGGAGATGCCCCTTGTGCACTGTCCTCATTCTTAAGGGTGACATTTGATGCTCTGCCCCAGATTCTCAGGGGGAGTTCCCTAATCCCAGCATGTCTGAGGTTGAAAGGCTTTAGAGGGTCCATGGACTGCTTTGGCACAAAGACACAGACAAATGGAGCCTGGGGAGATTCTGTATTTACATAAAAACTGATCAAAGGCAAAATGTAGACTAACCAGTCAGCTACCCATTCAGAATGCTGCTGAAGTCTCTGGCCTCCAGCTTGGCCTTTCTGAGTGATGAGCTTCACCGTCTAGAGATAAGCCTTGACATTTAGATGTCCAACGGGCTCTTCTTTGTGCGAGTTGTTTGGTTTTCTATTTTTTCCGTAGAAAAAAATATACCTTGCTCCATAATAAACAGGATATTTACTGAAAGACTGAATGAAAGTTGAAATGTTTTCTTTTTTTGTTTGTTTGGGTTTTTTTTTGTTTTTTGTTTTGTTTTATGTTTTGTTTTGTTTTTTCCAGACAGGGTTTCTCTGTGTAGCCCTAGCTGTCCTGGAACTCACTCTGTAGACCAGGCTGGCCTCGAACTCAAAGCCGCCTGCCTCTGCCTCCCAAGTGCTGGGATTAAAGGCGCCACCACTGCCCAGCAAAATGTTTTCTTAAAGTTACTACTACAGAGAACTTTATTCTGTGTTATGAAGTGCTGCTTAACAATAGAATTGATGGTAAAGCCAACCAGTCTTTATTTCTTGTACACACTCTTGTTTAACCCATAACTGTGTTGTTTTCGTTCAGAGGGCCACGGTGTGTCGCTCGGTTTGAGTATATTGGAGACCAGAAGGATGAGTTAAGTTTTTCAGAGGGAGAAGTAATTATTCTCACAGAGTACGTGAATGAGGAATGGGGTAGAGGAGAGATTCGAGACCGAAGCGGGATCTTCCCCCTGAACTTTGTGGAGCTTGTTGAGGACCACCCCACATCTGGTGCAAATATTTTAAGTGAGTATGGGGGAATGTGGGTATTTATTGTGTCTTTGCCTAACTCAAATGAACCAGTAATATAATAATGTTTAAAACATTTAATGATCCATATTACCACATTTGTCACGGCAAGAAAAAAACTTACTTTGTTTTTTGTTTTGTTTTGTTTTTTGTTTTTTCAAGACAGGGTTTCTCTGTGTAGCCCTGGCTGTCCTGGAACTCACTCTGTAGACCAGGCTGGCCTCGAACTCAGAAATCCGCCTTCCTCTGCCTCCCAAGTGCTGGGATTAAAGGTGTGCGCCACCACTGCCCAGCAAAAACTTACTTTGAATGGTGATTTGTGTGGGACACTGGTTTAATCTATTGTTTAGGTAATTAGCAATGGCTACTTATGAGAAATGACAGAGACTTGCAAGCAGTGCATTTTCCAGTTAATTTTGAGTCCTGGTTTACAATTAAATAAAGAGTCCCCAGGAGGCTAACACTTACAGAATCTGGTCTAGAATCCCACTCTCTGCTGTCACCCCCATCTAACAAGGTTTCCTCTCATACTATGGATGTGTTTTTTTTTTTTTTTATCTGATCCCCCCCATTTTTTTTAATGTAGGTACAAAGGTGCCACTAAAGACCAAAAATGAAGACCCTGGCTCCAATTCTCAGGTAGGCTGCCTGAGTGGATAACTGTTGTGACAGGCCTCATTTAAACCTGGGCGGACGGGTACTATAATCATAAGGAAGAAACAGTACAAAATCAGCTTTTGAGTCATGTAGCAAACGTTTGCAGTAGATGCGACAGTGGCTATACTACTGTCTGTAAGACTCATGGGAAGACATGCAGACCCTGATAGAACATGGGGAAACAGACACCACGCCTTTTGCTGTCCCCTGCCTCTTCTTCCTCCCACATGTCACAGTAACCATTCCGTTAGTCTCCTTCATGGAGAGGGCTGTTAAGTCTTGTGTAGCCTTGAACTCCTTAGCCTCCTCCCTCTAGCTCCCAAGTGCTCACATAGTAAGTATGCACTAGCATGCCTGGTTGCTTGGCTGACCTCAGATATATGACCACCCCCCTGCCTCAGCTTCCTAAGTGCTTAGATTACAGGTGTGAGCCACCAAACCTAGCAGGTAAGGGGTTCTTCTCCCTACCCCCCAAAGCAAGGGTTTCTCTGTGTAGCCCTGGCTGTCCTGGAACTCACTCAGTTGACCAGGCTGGCCTCGAACTCAGAAATCCGGCTGCCTCTGCCTCCCAAGTGCTGGGATCAAAGGCGTGCGCCACCACTGCTGGCGGGAGTTCTTCTTCTCTTGTTCTCTCTCTCTCCCTCCCTCCCTCCCTCTCCCTCTCCCTCTCCACCCCCCCTCTCTCTGTGTGTCTCCCCAGCCACACAGAAAATGTTCCTAATGGAGAGTTAGCTATCATATTAGAATAGCTCACAGGAAGAAATTTTCTGCTTAAATATTACATGTTCCTTAAAACTAGCAAAACCCTAAACTCTGTCGTACTTGTCACTTAAAATTATACTGTAAGAAAAAAAGACACTTATTTCTGAAGCTTAATAGTAACATAAAATATTAGGTAATTTGAACAAAACTTCTGATTTTGAACTCTTAAAAACCCCTTCGCTTTTTTTTTTTAATCTATTTATGTATATTTGTTTACACACGCATGTGAATGCCCTCCGAGGCCAGAGAGGGTGTTAGATACCCTTGAGTTGGAGTTACGGGTGGTTGTGAGCTGCCTGACATGGGTCCTTAGGAACCGAACTCTGGTCCTCTGGAAGAGCAGCATGTGCTCTTAACTACTGAGCCACCCCACCAGCCCCCATAGCCCCTTAGCTTGTATCCCTCACCGTGTTTGAAGCTTTGAGAAATGATGTGTGGGATAAACTCTCAAGTTCCTTACCAGACTCCTGCTTTGAAACAGGATAGCGGCCCTCCTGGAGAGTGGTGCAGAGCTCTTCACAGCTTCACAGCAGAGACCAGCGAGGACTTAGCCTTCAAACGTGGAGATCGGATCCTGATCCTCGAGCGTCTAGACTCTGACTGGTACCGGGGCCGACTGCATGACAGGGAGGGCATCTTCCCGGCAGTGTTTGTGCAACCCTGCCCAGGTATGACAGCTCCTAGTGTGACCTACTTCCAGGGCCCAAGGCTTTTAAATTTTGTATCACCCTTTACCTCTAACCACGCCTGACTTACTTCTTACCTACATCTGGAAGAGGTGATTAATAAAGTCACTCCTATACGACTGCGTCAAAGTTACGTGGGGGGGGGGGGAGATAAAGCTATCCTTAAATAGCGCTAACTTTGACTAACAAGTAGACTTCGTACAACTTTTTCCCTCCTAGATGAACATCCTTTATCTTTTGCAAGTTAAGTAAATTCAGAACTACGTGAAAATATTTAGAGAAAGATGAGGCAGGTTCTTAAGGTGTTTGTGTTTTGTGTGATTGTCTTTCTGCATATCTGAGATTCTTGTGTCTTTGCAGCTGAGGCAAAAGGTGTGGCTTCCACAATACTGAAGGGGAGGAAGGTTAAAGCCTTGTATGACTTTCTTGGGGAAAACGAAGATGAACTCTCTTTCAAGGTCAGAATATGTATCTTTTTGTACCTCACTAACATTACCTATTTTGCAATGTACATATGAATGGAATCTTAATCATTACCTAAGAATGAAGTGTTCTCATACCCTAATTTGTAACGGAAGAGAGTGGACAGAGCTCCTATGATTCTAGCTCTTGGGAGGCAGAGGCAAGAGGATCATAAATTGAAGGCCAGCTTGAGCCTCTAGTGAGGACTTATCAAAAAGAAAAGGGTGGGGGGGGAGAGTTGGGGAGGAAGAACTAAATAAACTGAATAAGGTCTGATAGTTTACATTACATTTTTTGTTTGGGAACTCTACTGCTTTTCTATTGGTCATTAATATTTATTAAATAACATTAAATATAAATGTGCACAGTCACAGTATGTTAGTAGTATCCTAGATAGTCCTAGCATTCACAAAACTGACAATAGTTAGAAACATAGCTTCAACTACTTGTTGTATTATAGTTTAGGGCAGAAATAACTTATTTTTAATAAATTTTGAATAGCCAAAATTTTTACAGATTTAAGCAAAGTATACATAAATGACATCTGATAGTTACCGTATTTTCATTCTAGTCTCTGTAAAGACAAGACTTTAATTAAACAATTTTGCATAGAGCTATGTATTAGTGCTACAAAGAAACCCATGTGTCCTAGTAAATATACTTCCTTTTTAAAGCAGCCAGCATCATCTTAGACCTTTGCAGATGGTTAAATCCAGGCTCTAAGAAATTATTAGATGCCATCAGGACAAAATCTGATCCTCATCTGATAAAGGAATCCTAATTCACACATGTGTAAGACACACTAGCACTGTGGCTGAGATGTGGGTAAACCAGTATTGTATTCGATGTCAAGGCAAAGCACTTCGGATGTTACTGGATGGAAAGCTGACATTGATGCTAGGGAGGGGTAGAATGATGGGGGAAACACGGTTGTTATGTTAAGAGTCTGAGTACAACATGCTCAGACTGTGACCAAGCAGTTTTATAGTAACTTTACACTGGGAGCTGTGGAGGCCTTGTCACAGCCTCTTGATTAGGAATATGGACCTTGGAACACCCTAAAATTTGAGTTCTGGCTCTACACTAATTATATGTGCAATCCTGATATGTTCTGCTATGTGTAATGCTGGCTAGTGTTTGTTTTTGTTTTGTTTGTTTGTTTCTCTAGGTAGCTCTGACTGTCCTGGAACTCACTCTGTAGACCAGGCTAGCCTTGAACTCAAAGATCTGCCTGCCTCTGTCTCTTGAATACTGAGGTTAAAGGCGTGCCCCACCACTACCTAGCATGCTAACTAGTCTTATGTCAATTTGACACAAGCTAGAGTCATCTGAAATCAGGGGACTTCAATTGAGCATTTTCTTAACCAGTGATTAATGGGAAAGGGTTCAGCCCATTGTGGGTGGTGCCACTCCTGGGCTGGTGGTCCTGGGTTCTGTAAGGAGCAGGCTGAGCAAGCCAGTAAGCAGCACCCTCCATGGCCTCTGCATCAGATCCTGCTTCCAGGTTCCTGCCCTGCTTGAGTTCTTCCAATGATGGATTGGGATCTGGAAGTGTAAGCCAAATAAGCCCTCTCCTCCCCAACTTGCTTTTTGGTCATGGTGTTTTGTTGCAGCAATAGAAACCTTAACTAAGACATAAATAATGTCTGAGTTTCAGATTCTTTATCTATAAAACAAGGAAATTTAGAACTGAGGAGATAGTTCAGTGGGCAAAACACTTGTTGGGCTTGTGAGTTCCAGGATTCAAATGCCCAGTATCCATGTCAATACCAGGAGGTCATAGCCACCTGCTGGAGACAGGGATCTCCAGAGCAAGCTGGCTAGCTATACAGGCTGAGTTAGTGAGCTCTGGGTTCCTCGGTAATAGAAAGATGCAGAATGATAGAGAAGACACTTGGCATCCACCTCTGGCTTCCATGTGTACACACAGACACGAGCACTTCTGCACACACGAGGCCCCACCACGCATGCACATCACCCAAAAAATATATGAAGAGGTCTCTCCCTCACATGAGGATACTAATGGTGCTCATCCGTAGAAGCGTGAGACACAGACTAGGACAGGGCACGCAGGTGCAGGCGGCTCACTCTTTCACCTGTAACTATGTAAGCATGACTGCAGTGTGCCTGTCTTAGACAGCCCTAGTGAGTAGCAAAGCCACGCTCTCCATCCCTCTGTTGGCTTCCCATCCAAGAGCAACTCCATTTACTACATTATAACTATATTACCCAGGACAGTGTCTGCCACATAGTAGGTATTCTGTAAACACTTGTTAAATGGAACTGTGTGCATTTGTGTATATATAGCTGATAACTGTTTTTGGTTAAAAGAGTGATTTAGATTAGGAATCCTGCTTGTGTGAGTGTAAGACATAAGCAAGAAGCTCAGCATGCAGCAAGGCAGAGAGTGGAGGGGGATTGAGTTTACTTTGAGAAAAAAGAGGCCTGCAAGCAAATGTCATTAGGTATATATCATCTGTGCGGTTTATCATTTAATCCTCTCTACAAATCACGATAAATGAGTTATATAAAGAGAAGATTATTCACACCACTCCAGGTAGGCTACGCTCTGTGCTTATACCCTGCAGAAACCAATAATTATTTCTAACTCCTGTCTTCTTCCAGGCTGGAGATGTAATAACAGAGCTGGAGCCCGTAGATGATGACTGGATGCGCGGAGAACTAATGGGAAGAGCTGGAATGTTTCCCAAAAACTACGTTCAGTTTCTACAAGTCAGCTGAAGGCGAAGCTTGGCTGTTCCTCGGCACGAGAACTCACTTGAACATTCACTTTGACTATCAGATATTTGCACTATTTTTTTTAACAGAAAGAGAACTATCTAAGATGTATGTGGTACAGTAGAATTTCTGAGGGCAGAAAACGTGTAGGTTTTATCGCTTAGCTTCATTCATAGTGGAAAGGTGTGCATAGACACGGAGAGTGAGGAGGCCCGCAGGGAAGGGCTAGCAGGAATGACAGGCAGTGAGCCTCCCCTGGGAAAGCATCGAGTGCAGGCACGCTGGTCGGTCAGCTAAGAAGCAGGAGCTGTTCTCAGACACCTGGTCCATCAACACCCTGAATTAACCATGCTTCTTCATTTTCTACTTTAGTTTAAAAAGAGGACGTTTGACATTCTACACGCTGTAACTATCAGGACATGGATGGTAATCTGAATTTCGTTTTTGATATTCAAATTAACTCTAACAGCTTGAGCACGTAGTCTTAGTCCCAGGGCAAATCCTTGCTGCAGGACAGATAGCTTGGTAACTAGTGGAGCTTTTTACCAGCCGGTGGGGAAATAAGCTCATGTTTCCCCAGGTGCTCCCTGTGTTTCTCAGCATTCCCCGTTTGTCCAGGGACTTAAAGGGGTCAAAAGAACCAAAACCTTCCCTGAGATGCCTTGCTAATACAACTAACCCTCCACAGACATGCCACTACTTACCTCTTCCTCAGTGTATGTACACTTTATGTTAACAGGGTTATTATAAAGCACATTTTCTGAATCTGCAATCATTCCTTTGACAATTACTGGTACCCAAAGGAAAACTCATTTTCTTTGCATTACCCCAGTAATACATAAAAGCTGTGTCTCATTATAATAGTACAGTATGAATCTTGGATAGTGTCTTAGATTACAGAGCAAATGGTAAGGTGGAAAAAGTACCAAGTCCCCATAACTCATTTCTTCTCAATATAATCAGATGTTAAAATAGTTTAAGAGGCCTGCAGGCTGGTGCAGTACCCACCCCGTCCCATCCCCAACACATCTCTGCAGTTATTGGAGTAAACACAAGGCCACTTTCCTGTCATCTAGGGTCACACGTTCTGAGTTTCAAACGTGGTTCTTGTGCGACTGAATCAATTACAGTTTACAAACTAAAGCCAAATGCTTTGAAGACAATCTCATGGATCAGTGGGTTAACATTTCACTGGAGATGTGAAACACTCTCCAACAAGGTTTGTGGCTTGCTTCTGTTTTCAAGAAGAGTTCCATATGCTGGACCACTTCTTTGTTGTTTTCCCCATTATCCAAAACCTGGGCAGCCAGCGGTTTTCTGAACATGTTCCTTCTATAAGGAGATATTTACTTTTTCTACTAAATTTCCTATCCCTGGCATATGATTGCATTTGATTTTGGCATTTAGGATCTGGGGTTTCTACTGCATGTTTTTGGCTAAGAGTATTTAAGGGAAGTCATTGTAAGTTTTCACTCATGTTAGTTTTACCAGAGTGGGATGACTTAAAGTGTTATTCAAACTAAATTCTCACTGGCAGCAAGCCATACAAGAGCAAGAAGGGGACATGGGTGAGGAGAGGGGTATGTCAAGTGTGTCTTTACCTGTGAGATTTCAACATTTAAAAATGAAGATTCTAAACAACCTGTCTTTATTAAAGAAAAAAATCCCTCTTAAATACTGGCTCTCTGTAAGCAGGATAAGTGCAATAGTTGTGTATCTACTTGACACCATAATAAACTGAACTCAACTTTTCAATTCCTTATCTCAGACTACACTGCATTTTTCAGAATGTAGATGCACCTGTCTTATCCCTCTGTCTCCAGTCCTTTGCACAGGTGGGTGGAGTGGCTATTTGCTAGGTGGGTTTGGTGGACAGACAGACAGATTTTACAGGCCATTGAGTCTACTCAATACCTTTGCTCTTTGTTGATGCAAATATATATTGAAACAAATTCTTTTTTTTTTTTTTTTTGCCATCTCACTCTACCATGCTCTGTTTTGCTTGCTATTTATTTCTTTCTCAACTAATAGAAAGCAAAATGTAGCTGTGTGGTCTCCTTGGGTACTTTCTTATTATATATATTGATTGAGGTCAAGGCAAAACTCAACAATGTTCAAAGAAAAATAATTGTATAAGAAGAAAATTTTATGAGATAAATGGAAATGGGTTGTGTTTGTTTCCAAACTGTTTGGGTAAAAACTTGATATTTTTCATCTTTGTCAGTCAGCTTTTCATAGCTGTGACAAAATACTTAATTATAAATACCTTAAAGGAGAAAATATTTGTTTGGGCCTGGTTACAGAGTTTTCAGTCCAAGATCATCTGCCTCTATCACCTTGGACCTGATGGAAGCCAGAAGAACATCATGGTGAGGAGTTTTTCAACATACAGAATCAGTGAAGGAGCCGGGCGGTGGTGGCGCACGCCTATAATCCCAGCACTTGGGAGGCAGAGGCAGGCGGATTTCTGAGTTCAAGGCCAGCCTGGTCTACAGAGTGAGTTCCAGGACAGCCAGGGCTACACAGAGAAACTCTGTCTCGGGGGGAAAAAAAAAGAATTTGTGAAAGAGAGAAAAGATAGAAAGGGAAGAAAAAGTAGGAAACAGGAAGAGAGGAAAAAAGAGAGCCAGGCATAAGACATACTCTTCAGAGAAACAGCCTTCCTCCAAACCCTAACATCCCACTCAGCCGTCAGCTCTTCATCATGGATTCCACCCATCCAGGATTAGTTCATCTGACCATGACCTGATCCTGGTCAGTGATGCCTCTGGATAGAGGGCAAAGCCCTGCACACATGAGTCTTCTGGGACACCTTAATACGCAAACCGTATACCATACAGACCTCTTGAAATACTCAGGTTTTGAGTTTGTTTTTTATTTTTAGGTTAAAACTGGAGAAGCCATTTTTAATAGATTACCCTTTGGCCTTTCAAAGATAAAGGTTCCTTTAGATGCCCTTGTGTACACTGCTGCAGGGAGAATGTAACTCTTTCATTGCTCTTGGAAATCAGTCTAGAGCATTTAGAAGAGAGAATACTAGTGTATTTATCAAAATATGTCATTAGAACTGGCATTTTTAAAAGATAATTATAGGACTGTAAGTCAATATGCAAAAAAAAAAAAAATCACCGTTTGTATTCAGTTTCTTAAATTTAGGTGCATGAGCCTGAGAATACAGCAATGAATATATGGATCAAGTTAGACTATTTTAACTTTGGTATGAACACTAATGTTTGCCTTTAGTTAATGCCAGATGCACATAGGCCATAAGATTCATGATTCAATGCCAATTTGAATGTCATTAAATGAATTCATAAGCTGATTCTTCTTTTCCAGAACTAATGGGAAATCATTTTCTACCTTACTATTTACTTCACTGTGTGAAACAAAATCCATAGCCTCCCTCAGAACACTGCCACCATCTAGGGGCCTCTCCTTTCATTACAAGCTTTTCTTTTTCTACCACAAGTGTGGAGCTACAGAGCTCAACAGCGTTAACAGGACTTGTAAAGTAACTGCAGAGCCCTAAACATAGCCTAGCCTGCTGACGACCAGTCCATCCAGTGTCTTTTCCGTTTATTATGCTGAAATGATATTTCTCTTTAGCTGTTAAAATTGCTTATATGGCTGGAGAGACAGAAGTTAAGAGCACATCTTGTTCTTGCAGAGGACCCAGGGTTCAGTTCCCAACACCCATGGTAGGCAGCTCACAATTGCCAGCAGCTCTGGCTACAGAGGACTAACACCCTGTTTCAGACTCCAAGGGTACCTGCATACAGGTGGCTTTCACTCACACTGACACAAAGACATGAATAAAAATAAAAGAAATCTTTAAATGTTTTGGTATTTTCTTAGCCTGCATAAGTTACAAAGGCTCACACAACTCCTTAGAAAGAATCCCACGGGTATTCCTGTAATCCCAGTGCTAGGAAGACTGATTCCACCTTCTTGCAAAACAAGAAGGGAAGGAGGAGGGGTAGGCATTGATCACAAACAAAATTAAAGCTCTGAATTTTTTAAAAAATATTTTACGTGCATGAATGTTTTGCCTGCATGCATCTGTATGTACCATGTGAATCAGAGAGAGTTGGCTCCTCTGAACTGGATACACATGGTTATGAGCCACCAGATAGATTCTAGGAATTGAACTCGGGTCCTCTGCAAGAATGTATGCTCTTAACCACCGAGCCATTTCTCTAGCCTCTAAAATGTTTTCAAATAGAGAAGTACTAGCCAGGTTGGTAGTGTCATCATTTGGGAGGCAGAGACAGACAGGGCAGGAATTCAAGGTCACTTGCCCACTTAGTGAATGTTTCAAAGCTAGGCTGGGCAACATGAGACAGAAGGACAATGGTTCCCAACCTTCCTAATGCTGTGGCCCTTTGATACAGTCCCTTATGATACAGAGTGACCTCCAACCATTATTTCGACCTCCTAACTGTAATTTTGCTACTGATATTAATTGTAATGTGAATATCTGATATACAACCCCAAGGTGGGGCTTGTCCAGAAATTCAGACTGTGAGCTCATCCACTAATGGAGAGTTCTTTCTTGGTGATTGCCTATAACTTCAGGTCTGCCATGTTTTAAAGCTATGTAACAACAAGCCATCTCCAACTTCCACGTCAGATAAAAGAACAATTCTAGATGGTTTGAAACAATTACATATCCTATTTATCTTCTGCAAGTTAGGTAAGGATTCACTGACATTCTTTTCAGAACTAATGATTCAAATTCAGAAATCAGAAATATCGGTTGTCTACTTTTCAAAAATTAACCAACAATCTTTTTGCTGTCTCCGTATGTATCCCAGGCTGAGCTCACTCATGATCATCCTGCTTGAGCTTCTCAAGTGCTGGATTAGTCATGTCCCATATCTGGTTGACCAACAATCTAAATTATCCTGTATTCCTCCTTTACACATTTTTTAAAGAAAACAAAAGGCCCAGGTTGAGTGACCGTGCCTCTAATCCCAGCACTCGGGAGGCAGAAGCAGGTGGATCTCTGAGTTAGAGGACAGCCTGGTCCACAAAGGGAGTTCCAGGGCAGCCTGGGCTGTTACACAGAAACCCTGTCTCAAAAAACCATTGCAAGAGAGAGGAGCTGGAGGAGAAAGAGAAGAGAACAAGCTAGAACTGATGGGACTGTCTTTTCTCAGCTGCTTATGGAGGTAGGGTGTCAAGGTCACTTCAGCCCAAGTGGGTTAAACTTGAATCTGCAGCCAGTTTGGACAACATAATGAAACCTCACATCTAAATAGTTATGACACAGTGGCATATCCTACAATCCTAGCAATTGGTAGGTAGAGGCAAAGAGGGTCTGGAGTTCAGGGCTATCCTTTGATATAGAATTCAAAGCCTACATGAAATCACCTCAAAACCAAATCAATCTACACTTATTCTTCCAATCATGTGGTCTTAGTCAGGGTTTCTATTCCTGCACAAACATCATGACCAAGAAGCAAGTTGGGGAGGAAAGGGTTTATTCAGATTACACTTCCATGTTGCTGATGATCACCAAAGGAAGCAGGTCAGGAAGCAGGAGCTGACGCAGAGGCCATGGAGGGATGTTACTGTCTTGCTTCCCCTGGTTTGCTCAGCTTGCTTTCTTATAGAACCGAAGACTAGCAGCCCAGGGATGGCACCAGCCACAATGGGCCCTCCCATCTTGATCACTAATTGAGAAAATGCCTTACACCTGGATCTCATGGAGGCATTTTCTCACCTGAAGCTCCTTTCTCTGTGATAACTCCAGCCTGTCAAGTTGACACACAAAACAAGAGTCCTGACTCGAAGATTACTGCAGCCTGACACATTGTTTGCCAGGCATGGCTGAAGACCAAAGTCATAATTTCTCAAAGGATTCATTGCATTTAACCCTCCAGTTCAGTATCACAAAGATGCCACTGCTTTTTCTGTGGGTGTATGAAAATGTTGACAGGATTTTTAAAATGCACAAGAGTGGTGAAAAGGGGAGGGGGGAGGGAACAGGTTTCCTTCCCCCCTCCCTCGCCCAGGGGAAACTGGGAAAGGAGATAATCATTTGAAATGTAAATAAAGAAAATATCTAATAAAAAAAAAAGAGCGGTGAAAAGGTTGTATGTAGAACAAAGGGGCTGATCGAAAGACTCTGCCAGGCCAATCAGCAGGCTCAGGTAAACCCCTGGAGTGACAGCTTCTCGAAGCTGTAATAAACATTAGGGTATGCCAAGTAGGGTGAAATAGTGCATGTCTTTAATCCCAATACTCAGGAGCCAGAGACCAAATGACAGGCTAGGAGTCTGATGTTAGCCTGCTCAATACAGTGAGTTCCAGGCCAGTCTGAGCTACTTAACTAGACCCTGTCTCAAAACAAACAAAAACAAAAAGAAAAACCTGAAAGCTGGGTGGCACATTCCTTTCTCTCAGCACTTGGGAGGCAGAGGCAGATAGACTTCTGAGTTCAGACAGTCTGGTCTACAGAGTGAGTTCATGTTTCTAGTGACTTCCTGGAAAACCAGAGCTATGTAGTGAGACCACGTCTCAAAAATTTAAGCCAAACAAACAAAAATAAAATGTTGATCCTCTACAAATGTGAATCTCAAGTGGTTTGACCTAGTACTGATTGTTCCCACTGGATGGGGTAGGGATGTTCTAGGGGATGGACATAGATTTTTGAGGACCAGGTAAGGAAATTTTTGAAAACGGAATGCCTCAGGTGATGGGAACCAGCGGCGACCTCGTCAAAAAGCACTACACACTAGGCCCAAGCAGTTCCATGTAAGAGGTTTAATTAAGAGAAGGAGAGGGGGCAGTAGCGCGGAAAGAGAGAGAAGGGAGAGAGAGAGAAAGGAATGCTCCTCGTATTTATATGATTGCTGACGTGTATAGTGTATAGCCAGGTAAAGGTTGGAGGCGATTCCAATGGATTCTGGGAATATGGCGGCTGTTGCTCGGCAACAGGTCTCTGAGACCCGCCCATGAGTCACTACAGGCTTTGGATGCTAACATCAGGGAGGAGATTCAGGACCACCTTCTCCAGCACAGTGCAGAGCAGAGCCCTGCATATGAGATCACTGTAGTCTGACCACTGGTGATGCTAATTCTGACCTCTGAAATGCTGGAAAGCATGATCAGATCCAGCCCCATGACCGTGAATACCATGGAAGCCAAGAAACTGCTATTATCAATGACCTGAGAGGTTGTACCCATTTTTAAGCTATAAGTCGTAATTTACATAAAACACATGGATAGCAAATAAACAATTCTATGAATTGACACCATATAGTCAGTATATGAAATATTTGTCTTCGAAGTCCCTTCACACTTCCAGTCAGTCACTACACCCCTTTCAACTCTCCCACAGCCACTGTTGTGGTTTCCACTACCAGATTAACTTCTAAGTTCATAAAAGCATATAGTACTTTCTTTCTGCCTTCTTTTGCTTAATTATCCATGCTGAATCAATTCTTTTACTACTGTTTAAACATACAGATACCACAATTTGTTTACCCAATCTATTAGGCTTTTAGTACAATGAAAATTTGTACCAACCTTCACTTAACTGTTCTGTTACTGTGAAGGGACACCATGACCAAGACAACTAATTTATAAAAGGGAGCATTTATAGGGGGGCTTGCTTACAGTTTGAGAGTATGAGTCCATGGTGAGCATGGCAGGAAAACAGACAATGGTGGGGCTGAACAGCTGAGTTTACATCCTGATCTGCAGACAACATGCAGAGGAAGAGAGACCAGGCCTGGCCTGAGCTTTTGAAACCTCAAAGCCCAGACCTCCAAAAAGGCTACACCTGGTAATTCCAAAACAATTCCACTAACTGGAGACTAAGAATTCAAACATAGGCACTAAAAGGGACCATTCTCGTCCAAATCACAACTTTGAAAACTAGTTTGTTGTGTGAACATGATGTCTCATCTCTTTTATACAAATACCTAGGAATAAGATCAATTCAAAGCAGTGGTATGCACCAGGAACTTGAGAGGCCCAGTGCTGGAAACCAACCTAAGCAATATAAATGTAGTGAAACTTACTTAAAAAGATAATTAGGTCAGGTATGGTAACACACACCTTTAATCTCACAATTTGGGAGGCAGAGACAGGCAGATCTCTTGTGAGTTCAAGGCTCGCCACATCAAGTTTCAGGATCTCTCAAAAATAAGTTAGGACCACCAGGCACATGCTTTCTCCCCCCCCCCCCCTTTTTTTTTGGTTGTTGTTTTTGTTTTTAAACAGGGTTTCCCTGTGTAGCCCTGGCTGTCCTGGAACTCACTCTGTAGACCAGGCTGGCCTTGAACTCAGAAATCCGCCTGCCTCTGCCTCCCAAGTGCTGGGATTAAAGGCGTGCGCCACCACTGCCTGGCTTAAATTTTTGCTTAACCAGTTTATTAGGGTTACAAGAGTGTGGATTAAGGAGTGTAGGCATTGAATTAAAGGCAGATGCATCATTAAAAGCCCACACCAACACTGAAGTATAGATGAACACTCATAAAAGCTATAATCTTAGCATTTCCACAGAATTCTCAGGCAACTTAACAAGTTGGGAGTCTCATTTATGCCTCAGAGTTTCCTTCCTCCAGTAGTCCTTATTGTTTATAAAACCTCAGGGAGCAAGGGGCCTTGTGAACCTTTTACGTTTCAGGGACTTCCTGATATTTGGAGGTTGTTGGTTTACTTCTTAATACACAGGTGCATGCTTTCCATCCTACTCTGCTTAGGAGGCAGAAACCTGGAACATATTGGGACACTGGTACCTTCTTTTTGCGTCCTGGCTGTCATGTAGTAAACAACATCTTCTGCCACCCATAACTTGGTATGTTATACTTTGGTCACCCAGGCAAAGGCAGTGCTGCTAAGCAACCTTTATCACCAAGACAGAAAGCTAACCAAGAGATACATGTTGAAATATTTGCTTTTTTTTTAAAAGATTAATTTATTTTATGTATAGTAGTACACCATTGCTCTCTTCAAACACACCAGAAGGGGGGAATCTCATTACAGATGGTTGTGAGCCACCATGTGGTTGCTGAGAATTGAATCCAGGACCTCTGGAAGAACAGGCAGTGCTCTTACCCACTGAGCAATCTCACCAGCCCGAAATATTTTTTTAAAGTATGTGTGAATATTTTGCCTCCATGTTATTTGTGTACCACATGCATACCTGGTCCCATGGACTTTCGATCTGCTGAACCACCATGTCGGGGCTAGCAATTGATCCCAGGTTCTCTGGAAGAGCAGTCAGTAAATCAACCACTGAGCTAGCTCTGTCCCACAAATATTTACTCCAAGTCAGATTTGTTTTTGAATCAGAGCCAAGTGCCTATAATTGATGTTTCATGTTTACACATGTTGGTTGCTGTAGTTTCATCAACACTAGCAGAAGACTCAAAGTAATGCCTGGTACTGGACAAGAACATTTCTACCCTGGTACCAACCTTACTTTTCCTGAAGATATTACCTCATCCTTGAGGATTACACAGGATGTAAATGTAATAGCATGGCCCATGCATAGAGCAGCCAAGAGGTTCTATTTTTGGCATAATGTACATGTATGTAGACACACAAAGTTTGTACAAGGCTGCCTAAGCCACTTCTGTTTGACACACTTGGGCAACCCTGATTTTTGATGCTATTCTGAAAGGCTACTGTTAATCTAACAGAGGGTAGAACCAGATCCATACAGACATTTCAGTAATTACCATCAGCAATCCTTTTCACCAGCACAGCTGAAGCCAACCTGCAGCATGGATCTCAGGTCCACACTCCATAGAGCCTTTAGGTAGGCCTAAAAGGTCTTTGGTCATAGATATACTGGTCTCTAGTGCACAGTCAGAAGGTAAGTGGGCCTCCTCTGCCACTCTTGCCATTCACATGCCAGCATAGACCCAAAGCAGTAGGGTCCAGTTGGTCAAATATGAACTCAAATAAGCCACTTCTCTTTCCATCAACATACCTAAAGCAGTACTGGTTTCAGTTATAAAAAGCTGACATACCAATTATGCAAAACTGGGAACCTAAGTCTGCTATCTCTAATCAAAACACTTTATTTTCAAGTCTCAGGCACAATGAATCAAAGTGCTGCAGACCAATGAACTTTATTGGAGTCTTATTGACATCTTTACAGGTGGCAGTGTGACAGAAGTCTTGAGACTCCCATTCTTGTCAAACAAGGCATCTTTCATGCAGTAAAAACTTTAGATGTGAAGTTCTAGCAGACGTGAAGTTCTAGCAGCACTTGTGACTGCCCTTTACTCCTGTAACAGTAGTTTCACTAATTTTTTTAATTGAGGATGGTGGCACTTAACTGTAATTTCAGCAATTCAGAGGTTGTTAAAGGCCAGCCTGGGCTATACAGGAAACCTGTTTTGTGAAGCTGCTCTTCCAGTTCCCTACATAGTAGCTCAGTTGTCTATATAACTCCAGTTCCAGAGGATACCCATTCTGATCTCTGCAGGCACATGACACATTGAGGCCCACACATATACAAAGGACATGCAAATTTTTGATTTTTCAAGACAGGGTTTCTCTGTGTAACCCTGGCTGTCCTGAAACTCACTCTGTAGACCAGGCTGGCTTTGAACTCAGAAATCCACCTACCTCTGCCTCCCATGTGTTGGGATGAAAGGCGTGAGCCACCTCTGCCTGATGGAAACATTACTTAATACTGAACTCAAAGAGTACTGTTATGAGAAGTGACTACCAAGGAACAAGCTTCAGATAACCAAATAACTGCATCAACCTAGATTAGTAGTGGTCACTAAATACTTAAAGCACTAGAGCTAAATGAAGACCAAAAGGCCTAACAGTCAGTGTTGACAGTATTACAGATGATCCATTTCCCCCATATTCTCAGTTACAATGGCCCATCCTTTATGAGAATAGTCTCCCTAGGATTTACTTCCCCCTTTTCAAGTTAGCCTACAGTTAGGGCTGCTCTCAGTCCACACTGAAGAAACCAATGAAAGGTTTAAGTTTTGTCTTTACTACAACATTTTGCTTTTCTATGAGACTAAGGTAAAATTTCAGAGACCTTTGGAGGCATTTCTTAGAACTGATTTTCAAGGTGGCCTATAGGTAGGCTTAAACTTTTACTAAATATGTTAAGTCAGTCAGTCATTTACTTGTTTTGCTTTATGGGTAACACACGCATGTCTGGTGTGCAAAAAGATGAAGGATCCCTGGAACTTCAGTTTTGAAAGGATGTGAGCCACCATCTACTAAGAACTAAACCTAGGTCCTCTACCAGTTGTTCTTAATGGCCATCTTGAGATCATAAAAATAACCCCTTTGAAACTTTCCAAATAAGCCCACTACTTTGAATCCCTATTCAAAGATATAGCAGATCCAAAGTAATCCCTCTTTCAAATATCTACCCTCAAAGGAATTAAGGGGAAGACCAACTTTCTTGCAAATTCAATTCCTGACATCGACCCAACTTTACACTGACTTATATTCACACAGGAAGGACACTCACTGGCTGTGACTAAATCAGCTATTAGCAGCACTGTTTGCTTCCTTACCAAGACATCAGCAGGCTTGCCTGATACATGTATAACCAATACTTTACGGCTAGAATCGTAGTTGTGATAATATTTGCTTGCTACCTTGTCCAAGGCACCTGTTTTGTTAATACTGTAAACAAGACTATTTGCCTAGATGATAAAAACCTGTTAAAACTTTACTCTGTAGCCAGGCAGTGGTGGCACACACCTTAAATCCCAGCACTTGGGAGAGAGAGACAGGCGCATTTCTGAGTTCGAGGCCAGCCTGGTCTAGAGTGAGTTCCAGGACAGAGTACTTACCTAGCATGTGTAAAGCCCGAGGTCTGGATGATCTGGGCATCATAAACCTTTCAAGCATTCCCAGTATTCAGTCTTCTGGCGCACAACTATAGTCTCTGAGCCGGTGGTTCTAACCACCCTAATGCTGTAACCCTTTAATACAGTTCCTCATGTTGTGGTGATCCCCCAACCATAGAATCATCTTTGTTGCCACTTCAAAACTATAACTTTACCACTGAGCTGTATGTTTATTTAAAGGGAGAAAAAAAAAAACGAACACCCTTGGAGTATGCTTGTTTCTATTTGCAGGGTGTTATGGCACATGCCTTTAAACCAGATAGATCCAAATCTCCTGTTAGAGGCCAGTCAGCGCCATACCCTGTCTCATTAATAACCTGGCCTTTAACTTAATGGATAAAACCCATTAGATAATACCTGATTCACCAAGCACTCGTGTTTTAAAACAATGTCCAGAAGCAAACGAAAATCACAAATAGGACTTTTTATTTGTCACTATTAAAAATCTGGGTTTTAGACCGATTCTTGGACTGGTGGTTCATACCCATCTGCTCGGTCAACCTTAGCCCCCGTCTCATCTCCAGTTGTTTTCCCGGAACTGCCACCTTCTCCATGGAGCTCCATGAGCTTTCCCACTGAAAGGAAAAGAAAAAGATCTTTTTATAAACAAATATAACTTAAAAAATGGTCTACCATACTACAGACAGAAGAAAACAGACAGGTTTTAGGGTTTTGCCCTAAAACCCCACATGTAGAGGCTGGTTCAGTGGTTAAGAGGCACTTGTTCTTGCAGAGGAACTGGGTTCAGCTCCCAGCACCCACAGGTAGGTGGCTTGTAACCACCTGTAACTCTAGTCCTGAGAACACCACAAAGTCTCCAGGCATGCATACATACATGGCAGGCTAATTACTCATACACATAAACCAATCAAAAATTTTAATCAGTCATTTTTAAAAATTATGTACTTGGTTCCACAGATTTCCATCTCATGAAACATGATTTCTCACTTACATTCAAACTTGGGTTTCTTCAACATTTTTACTTTTCTAACAAAGACATCATGAAGAGGATAAATGGACTGGCAAGCCTTTTCTATGTCTTTCCCAATGCTGTCTGGAATCCTGCAAGAACAGTAAACTTTTAAAAAAAACAACCAAGCAAGCAAGCAAACAAACAGAACACTTTAAGTGGCAAAAAAAAAAAAAAAAATCCTTAGAAAGTATCTAAATTGTACTCCTAGCAACAAAATTAGCATTGAAGCCTTCCATATGCTTTTTTGTATAATACCCTTTTAGCCACTTGTACTCTGCATGGGAACATCAGAAAAATGTAACAGTTATCAGTGGTCATCAACTGGGACCGAAACATTTTCTCATCACATATTCCCATGCATGACCATGTAAAATTGGTATTCATTGTGTATTTAAGTCACGTCTAAGTTTCTCTATCCACTATAAGATAACTTCAACCAAAACAGTGATTTAAGTTGAGGTCCAACTCTACCTTGTCTTCTATAACAGAAGGATGACTCACAATGTATTTAAAGGAGAAAAAAAGAGAAATCCACTTACAGTTTATTAACTACTTCCTTCAAGTCATTTGTCTGCACCTCTCGGGTCATGATCTCCATCATCTTCTTCCGGATCTGGCGGACTTGCTGGTGCTGTGCATAGGATGTCTTTCTTATCTGGTTGTTGCGTTTCTTAGTGAAACCAACACAGAAAAGTCGGAGCAAATACCCATCGGTCGTCTTGACATCAACATGAGCTTCAATCATGGTCTAGTGAGAAAGGGATACTGTCAGCTCCTAATGGTTTTGGGGTTTGCTGTTTTCTGAGACAGGTTCTCACAACATAGCCCTGGTTAGCCTTGAACTCAGAGATTCCCCCTTCCTCTTATGTTTTTAACAGCCTAAATCAATTTTTAAGTGCTAATATAAAAGTTTGGGATGTCAAACCCATGACATAAGTATACAGTTTACACAACTTCCTTAAAGCGAAATTAAAATGACACCTCCAAATCATTGTTACCCTCTCTCTAAACGATTCAACTGAACATTTATATTACCCCCCCCCAACATAAGAGCTTCCAAAGTTAAATGTTAAGATGGTATAGACAGAATGAAACTGTGTTTTTATCTTTTAAAAAGGAAAGATAGATGCCAGGCGGTGGTGGCGCATGCCTTTAATCCCAGCACTTGGGAGGCAGAGGCAGGCGGATTTCTGAGGAGGCCAGCCTGGTCTACAGAGTGAGTTCCAGGACAGCCAGGGTTATACAGAGAATCCCTGTCTCAAAAAATCAAAAAAAAGAAAAAAGAAATGTTGAATCTTCTAAGTTTTTGAGCCCAACCTGGTCTACACATAAGTTCTATGCCAGTCAAGGATACAGTGATATCCTGTCTCAAGAAACCAAAACCAAACACACACATACAAAACAGGCCATATATGACACGTCTGCAATCCTTGCACTCCTCAGTATACAAAGGCAGATCATTAAATTTAAGGCCAGCTTGGTCTACATAATAAACACCAGATCACAACTGGTTGGAGATCCTTTTTTTTTTTTTTTTAAAGATTTACTTATTTTATGTGAGTATACACTGTAGCTGTCTTCAGACATACCAGAAGAAGACATCAGATCCCATTACAGATGGTTGTGAGCCACCATGTGGTTGCTGGGAATTGAACTCAGGACCTCTGGAAAAGCAGTCAGTGCTCTTTACCACTGAGCCATCTCTCCAGCCCTGAAGATACTTTCTTGAAATAAGAGAGCAGTTCTGAGAAGTTCTGCTATAAAGTGTATTTTCAAAATGCCTTTTATTCCAAACTAAAGTTACACAAACAACTTAAAATACACAATTCCAAAGCTAAGATCTAATGAAATCTTTTAAAAGACCTTTTTTCAGTGGCAAAATGATCTGATTTCTTTGAATTTTACAAATTATAAGAGTTTTACAATATACCTAATATTTGCTATGAGCAGTAGGTAGGTAGCACATGCCTTCAATCCTATCACTCAAGAGACACAGGCAGGTGGTTCCTTTTGAGCCAGCCAGAATAGCATAGTCAGAACTGCCTGAAATCATAAAATCTTGATATCCACTTCACTGCAAAGGAGTATACATCAATATTTATTAAATAGCTTATTATTTCCAAAATTTCATTAAGTATATAAGGGAATGTCAGCAATAAATGTAACGGTGAAATCAGTAGGCTTCATTTGGGACCGAAACATCTTGTCATCACTCATTCCCATATACAATATATCAATACTATTACCAGGATACACATGTGAACAACTTTGTCCTGAAGCATGGGTTCCTGCCTTTGTTGGTCACCATGCTTACGCCCATTTCCCTACATGTAATATTTCATCTTCACAACTCAATGAGCTGATTTTGATTATACAAATGAAATCAAGCTGCTATGAAAGCTTGTTACTTGCAAGGACAAACAAATGGGGACTGAATCTATGATTTTAGCCACACTGCACTGTCAGAAAAGTCAGCTGGAGCACCTTTTCACTATCAACTCTAACTCTTAACTCTAACCCTAAAACATTCCCCAAACTGGCAAAGCTGCCCACCTCACCTAATGTGACCATAACAAATATTAGGCTAAGGGATGTAGCTAACAGAGACTGATGGCCTAGCATGTGAAAAGCCTTGGATTTTACCTCCAGCACGAATTAACAGTGGTACTCACTGATGTAAAATAGGAGGACCCAACTCCAGGCCCGTTCGAGAAAGACCATCCCAAGGTTTGATCCTGCCTACTAACACACCCATGACATATGTGCACACCCACACCACAGCACACTACACACTCAGTTTTGGGTCTTACCTGCCACTTTTTGACCATGGAGCACATTTTGTCCCGGGTAAGATCCATGCCATGGAAGTTAGTCAGACAGTTTTTGCCCTGAACGTCCTCAGTAATTAGCTTGAATTTTCTAAATGCAACTTCATCATTCTGGAGATCGGCAAGGCTCACTTCAAACACACGACCCTTGAGGCCATCAGATGCAATTTCTACAAAAGAACCACAGATCCTGTTAACCTATTACCAAATCTACCTCCACACCAGTGACTTACTGGTAATACCTAAACATTTTCTGGGACAGTTGTGTAAACACTTTCTTGTGGTCACATATGTACTAAAAGCAAACACTCCCAAATGCCAAGCCTGCAACCCTGGGCTGACAGCTCAATCAAGTGCCCCACCATAGGACAAATTGTTGACCAAGACCCCTGTTAAAATACACACATGCAACAGCGTAGGAACAAAGCAGGTCTAGGTACTCACTGGTTCCTTGAGTCCTTGTGACTAGTGTTTTCCCGATGTTCCTAATGTTGAACATTGCTGGTGCTTTCACATCATACCAGTCTTTCTTAGAAAATGGATCAACCCTGGATTGGAGAAAAATAACCTCAAGTTTTCTCCTAACAACTTTTTAACTCTTCTTATCTTTAATCCTCCGGTTGACACAATTTCCCAGGCAAAATCTTGCAGTTGGCTTGCACTAAATAGAAAACGACGCTCCTCACCGAAGGGTGGACATCTACGGCTGGCTTGTCTGCCAAGGCACAAACCAGTAAGTTCGAAACCATGCCTTCCCCACTAAGTTACACAAGCAGTATTACATAGTGCCCCGGACCCCAAAGGACTTGTGATAGCAACTAGTCCGGAACAGCACGACCTGCGGCTAAGCAAGTGTCACTAGGTTCCTTCCTCGTCGCCCCATCACAGAAGTTGACATAGGGTCCCAAATGGACAACCAGAGTGACTGCCGAGCCCCCTGCCGTAGAAGGGGTGCCAAAGGTGCCCCGGACTTCAAGCAGCCCACAGTTCGCAGCGCGCGAGCAACTACGGGAGACGCAGGGCGCGATCACACGCGGCGCGCGACAACCGGCCCGGCGGGGGAAGAGGCGGCCGTGCGGGACGCTACCAGCGCCGCCGCGCAATCCACCCCGCATCCTCACCATCCGCCCCACACCGCAGACCAGAACCTGCCCACCATCTCCTGCGGGACCCGAAGACCGGGGGGTCCGCAAAATCTGACACTTACACTTTCTTCTTAGCTCCCTTCTTGCCACCTTTCGTCAGGCGCTTGTTCTTGCCGACCGCCATGGTGCCGACCGGAGAGCCAAAAGGGCGGAAGTCCAACTCGCGCGAGAACTTAACGCGAACCGGGCGGGGAGCGCTGTCTACGTGACCCTTGCTCTTTCGCCCTTCCGGCTTTAATAATCTCGCGACACTACCCAGAGGCTCGTTCCCACCGTGCTGCGACAGCGCCCTCGTGTGTCGGGAGGCCGCGCAGCGCGGGCTAGCTAGGAGATGGCTGTGCGCAGGAGCTTGCAGACTGAGCGGCTGCTCAGCTCACGTCAGTTTTCCTGTGGTTTCCGTTGCCCTGACAGTGGGAAGTTTCTGTACCAGGAGATGCCCGCTGAACTCCCTCAGATTCTAATTTTGAGAGTATGTTTCTTCCAAAGACCATGGGCTTCGAACCAGAGATAGCAAACCCATGTTCACGTGGTGATTTGTGCTTAGCTTCCTGACCTCTTTAGCCGTCAGTTCCCTCGTGTCTAAAAATGGGAATAATCATGCGATCTATTTCATAACGTTAGTATACTTCAATAAGCATGACTTCCGGCACGCTGTTCACGTGCTGATTTCTCTTAGGTATGGCTGTGTTGTGAACATTCATGAAAAGAGAGTCTTAGCCATGTGTGTGGTAACACATGCCTGCAATCCCAGAGCTCTGGAGGCAGGAGGCAGGCAAAGTGGAAGAGGGCCTGGAGTATATGGTGAGTTCCAGACTAGCCTGAACTACCTACGTAGCAAGACATACTGGGCAGGGGAGAGGAGAGAATATATATTCATACACACACACACACACACACACACACACACATATATATATACACATACATAATATATATTATAATTACGATATATTATATATCATAATAATATATGTGTGTTTATATATTATTTATATATAATGTAACTTTGTAATCATATTTGTAACACATTTGTAATCATATTTTTATTTATTTTGTATGACTATGTGTGTGGTCGTACACGTGCCTCACAGGCCTCTGTGTGGAGGTCAGAGAGCAATTCTCAAGAGCTGGTTCTCTTCTTCCACCATGTGGGTATAAGGCTCAGGGAGAGGCCGCCATCTTGAGCACACTGGCCCGCTTCACTGCCATGCAACGTGTGCTGCGTTCTCCCCGTCCCACAAGGCCTCTGCAGGTGCCTTTACCGGCTGAGCCATCTCGACAGCCCTGGTTTTTTGTCTGGTTGGTTTTGGTTTTTCTGGGATAGGAGGGGTGTTTGTTTTTAGTGGGTTGGTGGACTCCATCTCCAGCACTCCAGAAAGGCACAGTCGCCATCAATTGTTGTACCTAACTGCCCACTCATTTTCTTAATGAACCGCCCCTTCCCCACTTTTAAAAATGATGTGTTTATTTTTATTTTATATGTTTTGCTTGCATGTATGTCTGTCTGTGTGAAAGTTCCAGATCCCCTGGAACTGGAGTTACAGACAGTTGTGAGCTGTTACATGGGTCGTGGGAATTGAACCTGGGTCCTCTAGAAGAGCAGATACCACTCTTAACCACTAAGCCATTTCTCTACCCCCACCCCTCCACATCCCCAAACCCCCACCTCTGGCTTCCCCATTTTTATGTTTGGTTTTTTTTTGGGGTTTTTGGGTTTTTGGGTTTTTTTGGTTTTTCAAGACAGGGTTTCTCTGTGTAGCCCTGGCTATTTATGTTTGTTTTTTGAAAACAAGAGTCCTCCTGTGTTGTTTGGGCTGACCTCAAACTCATGCCTCACGCCTTAGCCTCCTGGGTGCTGGCATTGCTGGAGTGCTTGGCCACATCCAGTGTAGCAATAGCTGTTCAGCAAAGCACAGCCTGGCGAGATGTCACCAGCTACCTCAAGGGTAGAACTGGCCCCGTGAGGCTTGGTATTCAGCCAGCAGTATATTATTGAGTTCCCTTCTCTAACTTCCTCTCTGGCCAAGGCCAAAAACAAAAGATGGTGACCAGGCCAGAACCAACTCCCTGTTCACCAGGCTCCCAAGAAGTTTTTAAATCCTTTTTTTCCCTTCAAATATAAAGATTAATTATGATTCAAAAACAAATTGAAGACTTTCTCTGAAAAAAATTGACTCTGACTTGAGAGGACGGCTACTGTCATGTTACCCTATATTTGGGAAATGACAGAAATGTCTTATTATAAAAATAACATGTACCCAGCTGTCTGAGAGGCTAAACACAAGAACAGCAAAAGCTGGTTAAGTGAGGGCACACCATAAACTTGAAAGGAACTCATGGAGCCAGGGTCGATGGCACACCCCTGTAGTCCTAGCATTCAGAAGGCTAAGAGAAGATTGTTTGCGGACAGCCTGGGCTACACAGTGAGGCCTATCTCTGAAGACCTAGGACTGGAGGTGTTGCTCTGTGACAGTGAATATTTAGCATGAACAAGGTACTTGGTTCATTCCCCATCACCATAAAGAAATAAGTATGCGTGCGTGTTATAGCGGGAACACCCAAAGTAGTAACTGTGAGTATTTGGTTACAACTGTTGTTGTTCTTGTTATTTTGAGATGGAGTTTCTATACGTAGCTTAGGCCTCTCCCAGATCCCTCTCTTAAAGGATCCTCCCACCTCAAATTCCCAAGAAGCTAGAGGTCTAGCTTCTAGCTGGAATGTGAAGCTTTCTTCTGTCATCTCTGTCTTTTGCCTCTATCTTTAAGGATGTGTATGAGTTCAGTGTAATTAAACTTCCCATTCTGTCAATAGTTGCCTTTCTCTACAGCTCATCCAGCCCTGTTCTATAAATGGATCTCTCACACCATTCCAGCTCCTCCATTGAGCCACCCTACTGAAAGGTGCTGAACTTTATAATGGGTCCCCTTTAACTTCTCAGAAGACACTGTCAGAAATCGATGGGAACCGGAGTCTCACTAATCATCAGCCAAGATGCTCATCAGCTGGACTTTTTCTACAACAAGGAAACATATGAAATTTCTCCCTGTTAATGAAGCCATCTTTGTTCCGATTGGTCAAGTTAAAAGCACTTGAACTCCCCAATCTGTGACTAGTCACGCCTGGCAGACA